>VFFE01007972.1:322617-376349 GCA_008921705.1 Burhinus oedicnemus
GTGGCCAGCAGAAGCAGGGAAGTGACCGTGCCCCTGTACTCAGCACTGGTGAGGCCGCAGCTTGAGTACTGTGTTCGGTTTTGGGCACCACAGTATAGGAGGGACGTTGTGGCGCTGGAGCGTGTCCAGAGAAGGGCAACAAAGCTGGTGAGGGGTCTGGAGAACACGTCTTATGAGGAGCAGCTGAGGGAATCAGGACTGTTTAGTCTGGAGAAGAGAAGGCTGAGGGGAGACCTTATTGCTCTCTACAGCTACCTGAAAGGAGGTTGTAGTGAGATGGGAGCTGGTCTCTTCTCCCAAGTAACTAGTGATAGGACAAGAGGAAATGGGTTCAAATTGTGCCAGGGGAGGTTTAGGCCGGACATTAGGAAAAAATTTTTCACTGAAAGAGTTATCAAACACTAGAACAGGCTGCCCAGGGAGGTGGTTGAGTCACCATCCCTAGATGTGTTTAGAAGTTGTGTAGATATGGCGCTTAGAGACATGGTTTAGTGGCAGCCCTGGTACAGTAGGGTCAATGGTTGGACTAGATGATCTTACAGGTCTTTTCCAACCTAAATGATTCTATGATTCTATGTTTTTCCTTTTAACCCTTTACAAATTTTTTCTTGTGGGGAAAAGGAGAAAAGTAAAAAGAATGAGTGGGGTCAGCAGATGTACTGAAAATTTAAAATAGTGAGAATGGTAAACTGAAATTTTAAATGAAAAAAAAGGAGATTAAGTGCCCAAATGATAGTTGAATTTAATTTTTCTTTTGAAATTTCTCCATCACCAAAATGAAAAATCAAGTCACAATTATTATTCTCTAATGGAAAAAGCCAAAGTCAACAACACTCGACTTTCCTGAGGTGTGCTGGTAAGCAATGTATTGGAGAAAGAAGCAAGCACAGTTAGGGCATTGTCTACCTATTATGAAATGCCTCAAGGCCTGTGAGGACCACACTAGTGCCAATGCATGTAAGAGACAACCCCTGCAAATTCTGATTTATTTTGTACAGCAAACCACCCAGGTACATATCACAATCTGAAAGATAGCTTTTTCTTTTTTAGACTATGTGAGGCTTAACATGGCTATCACCAGATGCTTGGGGTTGTAGACACCCAAGGTAGAACAGAACAGGACATACCACCACACACTAAAGAAACCCTAAACTTGAGTTGTGCTGCTACGAACAACTGCAAAAATTTGTACTGTCTGTTCCTTATGAATATATATATTTACCTTTCCCCAGGTAATGTTATTACGTTACTCCAGTGAAGCAAGAGGCTTAATCAAAGAACAGCCTACTGTGCCCCTGGTTTTATCCATCAAATTCATAGGGCATCTGCTGGCTGACACAGAATTCTGCTAATTCTAATTCTACTAATTTTGCACACATTTTTAATGCTGGTGACAGACTTTGACTTCTGGACAGGTGGAGTAGAAGACATGAATCTAAACAATCCGTACATGCGTCTCTCTCACATTCATAAGTATCCTGTTACTGGCTTCATGTTCTCCATTCACCACAACTCTGTTGCTAAGCATAAACACATCCCAACAGCTATGACTCCAAGAATTGACTTCAGCTGCCAGTTGCCTTTCCATTTTAGAATCATAGAATCATTTAGGTCTGAAAAGACCTTTAAGATCATTGAGTCATCACTATCATTTTGTGACTTGTTGGTCAAATTACAGAGGACAGGACGGGCCAGTACATGACTAACTCCTAGAAAGATGTGCTCTCTGAGAAGTGAAATAGTTCACAACATCAGATCCCAAGGGATATAGAGCTAAGAATATGTGGCTACCTTCTAATGCCCTTTGTTGAGGCTTTGAGAAATTAATTGCTACTACAGAAAAAATTTAATCTTTGCTCTGAGAAATAAACACTCTAAAATCTGCTGGATAAGAAACGTTTACATAAAGATTTTTCTGTAACAGTTAATCTACAGAAGCAAAATATCTAAGTGTGATTTCCCCATTTTAGGAGACAACTCCTCAAAGAAGGAAGACCTGGCAGTTTCCTTGCAGATGAGAATATCCATCAGGACTTATCTTCAAATAACCATAATGCAGGAATTTGATGTCATTGCCAAATAGTATGTTATCCTGTGTCCCTCCCTCTCATTTCACTCCTAAATGGATTGCAAATGCAGCATTATGTTTCCAGTATGATTATGTGATTATAATACTCCAGTTTGGACGAAAGAGTAAAGCTACTTGTGCTTTTTCAGCCTTTCACTTAGCATTTTCCTAGGTTTAGTATAAATTATAATGCCACATATTGCTCTCTGGGACTGGGACTGCAGCAAAGCATTAACTGTAAAACTTAGTGGATATTGCAAATAACATGAGACTTGGTAATGCTCAGAAAGCAAGAGTGAAAGACCACAAATTTTCCTAGGAAAAGAGGAGATGACAAAAAGGGCTCTGATCTGTTCCCCAGGACCAGTCCACATTTACATTATTTCCTTCTACCCAGTTAGTGGGGGAACCTCTCATAGAAATCCTCAACCCCCCATTTTGGCTTCAGAAAAGTTAAAAAGATCAAGTTGGGCCTTCATCCTTGTTCCAGGACAGAAAAAAAGAAGACACACAAAAAGCCCCAAGACAAACTTCTGTAGAACAGAAGATTCCTCTTCAGCCAGCCCTGAATTCACAGGACTGAGTAAACCTATCTGCCAGCTCTTTGTAGGAAAGAAGGAGGAGAAAGACTGGCCTAAGACTTCCTGGCAATGTAGCCACAAGTGAATCAACTACCCCAAAGTCTAAAGAGAAAATGTCACAGCTAAAATTCCCCTAATCACAATGAAATGGAAGAGAAGTGATGGTAAGCCTAGCAAGTCTTCAGTCGTCTTTGCCAACCTATTCTGTCCCTCTTCCCAACTAAGAAGTAAGATTTTTCTTACCTAGGAGTTGGGATAAAGGAAGATAGGGTTTGATGCAGACACTCCAAGATTTTGCTACTGAATGAAGCCCAAGGCACCTCAGGAAAGCTGCTCTGCTGTCACAGGGATTTCATAGCAGTCACAAGGTTATAAGAAGTTCAATTTGGAAGGAGCCACAGGAGGTCTCTAGTCCAACCTCCTGCCAACAGCAAGGCCACTTCTTAGCTCAGATTGGGTTGCTCAGGGCATTATCCAGTGGGGGCTTAAAAGTCTTCAATGATGGAGATGGCACAGCCTCTCTGTGTCCTGACTCCACTGCTGTGCTGTCCTCACAGGGAAAAAGTTTCTCTTTATAACCAGCCTGAGCTTTTTTTGTTTCAGCTTGTGCCCACTGCCTCTCATCCTCTCACTGCGCAGAGCTGTGAAGAGCCTGGCTCCATCTCTTTAATCACCTCCCTGTAGGCATGGGGCAGATGCTCTTGTTGGGTTACTCATAAAAGGAAAACTTGCAAAACCTAAGTAATAGAAGGCTGGATTACTGCTTTAATGTGGTTGTCAAGTAGCAATGGGATTAGGGTCAATTTAAATCTAAAGTCCAGGAAATTCTTGTTCCCCCAAGGATGTTTGTTAGAAAAAAGATATGCCAAGATGTAGTTTTAGAGGCAGGTGCACTGAGAGTTACATACTCTTCTTAAAACTGTATTAGTATCTTTGGTGGAAAGTTAGTACACTACCATTATGGGCTAACTCTATTCCACCAGTCAGACAATGAATACAGCCAAAGCACTGAAACTGTCTTTCTCCAGCAAATACAAGACCAATGTAACCTGAATACTGATTAGAATAGTTTAAATTTTTCTGATATTATTTTCCTGCAGTCCTGGAAAAGGTCTATTCCTTAGAATTTGCCAATACAAATTTTATTTTTCACCTTGGTATTGTCTTTAATTACTGTGAGCTTAAGCACAGCAGTTTCAAACATTCGTTGAAGTGAGAAGTTACTGTCTCCATGAAAAATACCACACTTCAGCCCTCAAATGTCAGATCTGAAACTGAGATGCAGACAACTGGAGTTCCTTGTACTCAGAGTCAAGCAAGGGCGACGACAAAAGCCTGACATCACAGATGCATTGTGGAAGGAAATGCAATATCTAAAGGGTGACGTGAGAGATCCCAGGCTACAGGCTAGGATGTACAATGTCCTGAGTAGGTGAGACAGGAGCAAAAATTCCAGCTAGGAGTTGGACCCAAAACATGACATAGCCTGGTGGCTAAGTTTTGCACTAACCAGCAAAAGAAACCTTTCAAGATTACCCCATGTGGACAGGGTAACATTTTCCATTTGTCTGCTTAAGTTCATTAGACCCCTAGATACTATAAGCCTTATTTCAGGCAGCTGCAGGGCTAAAGGCCCTCTCACAGATTTCCTGGACAGATAGCAAAGTCCTGAAGTGCACCATGAAATACAATGCATTCACTAAATTACTTGCTTTGATTGTCTTAAGAATTTTTATAGTTTTGTGACTATTAAAGTGAGTGACAGCTGAATGGTCGAATAGAATAGAATAGAATAGAATAGAATAGAATAGAATAGAATAGAATAGAATAGAATAGAATAGAATAGAATAGAATAGAATATTTTAGTTGTAAGGGACCTACAACAATCATCTAGTCCAAATACCTGACCACTTCAGGGCTGACCAAAAGTTAAAGCATTTTATTAAGGGCATTGTCCAAATGCCTCATAAAACTGATGGGTTTGAGGCATTGACTACCTCTCTAGGAAGTCTGTTCCAGTGTTTGACCACCCTCTCGGTAAAGAAATGCTTCCTAATGTCCAGTCTGAACCTCCCCTGGCGCAGCTTTGAGCCATTCCCACCAGTCCTATCACTGGATCCCAGGCAGAAGAGATCAGCACCTCCCTCTCCACCTGACCTCCTCAGGAAGCTGTAGAAAGCCATGAGGTTGACCCTCAGCCTCCTTTTCTCCAAAATAGACAAACCTGAAGTCCTCAGCCACTCCTCACAGGACTTGCCTTCCAGCCCTTTCACCAGCTTTGTTGCCCTCCTCTGGACACATTCAAGGACCTGAACATCCTTCATAAATTGTGGGCTCCAGAACTCCAACACAGTACTCAAGGTGAGGCCGCACCAATGCTGAATAAAGTGGGATAATCCCCTCTTTGGACCAGCCAGTTGCACTATGTGTGATGCACCCCAGGATGTGGTTTGCCCTCTTGGCTGCCCAGGCACACTGCTGACTCTCATTGAGCCTGCTGTTGACCAGCACCGCCAGATCCCTTTCTGCAGGGCTGCTCTCCAGCCACTCTTCTCCCAATTTATACTTGTGCCCAGCATTAGTCCATCCCAGGTGCAGAATCCGGCATTTGGACTTGTTAAATTTCATCCCATTGATCATAGCCCAGTGCTCCAATCTATCTAGATCCCTCTGCAAGACCATTGTCTCTCAGGAGAGTCAATAGCACCTCCTAGTTTGGTATCATCAGCAAACCTGCTAATGGTGCATTCAGCTCCTGCATCCAGATCGTTGATAAATGTATTGAACCCTGTACTGGCCCTAGAATTGAACCCTGAGGAACACTGCTGGTGACCAGTCGCAGGCCCAATGTAGCCCCATTCACTACAGCCCCTTGAGATCTGCTCTTCCACGCCCCTTCAGCTCTGCTCCTTTTAGGCTAGACTGCTGCAGGTAATCATCAAACACTAAAGAAACTGATAGATGGGTTATCTAGCCTCTTTGGTATAATGAAAAGACCCAATTCACTGAATCATGTGTGATCACAAGTAACAAATAGTGTTTGTGACTACAATCAATAAATTTATTCGCATGGCAATAGTAAATGACCCTTATAGCAGAATAGATGACTAGAACAGAATTAAGAAACTAAATAATTTACTGTTTGCACTAGATTAAAATATGAAATATTTCAGGAAATTCAGTGACAATGAATCTCTTCAAATAATAGTTACTATAATTCATCAGCCTTAACATTGCTTAATTTTTAAACCTATTACATGCTCATTTATCATACCAGCTTGTAACATCAATGATTTCATTATCTGTCATTAATAAAACAGAAACTGAAAGACCAATAAATTGACATTCTGGCAAGAATATTCTGATGTGATTAAGCTCTAAATATATGAAAGAGGAGTTAAACCTATGAAGTAACAATGGTAGGAAATCTGCAACTACAGTACCTCTAGCAACAGACTCTTCATTGGCAGTCTAGAGGAAGACTTAGATAATTATATCCTAATCCTATGCAATACTCTCTCAAAAGTAGCACTCTGTTTTTACCTCTCAACCTGATTTTCAAGGAAGACATACAAAAAAGATGAGCCTGTTAAACAAAATTCACACTTCTGCTGAAACCAAACATACCAATTCAGCCAAGACACGTTTATTTTATGATCTTTTACAGTCTTTCCCAAATCTCTGCTGACTTCCCTGTTTCACAGGTGCTAATTATAAATTTATTTCACTCCAAGAGGGATAACAGCCTTCAGTTCTCTCCCTCACGGCACTCCATGTTCCAAAAATTTTCTTTTCATTTAACCTTTTTCACTGAAATCTGTCTAGTTGATTAACTTAATTTCACTATCTTTGTGGCAAAAGAAAGACTATCTAAACCCACATCCACATAAAAAAGGAATACCTGCCCCAGAAGTAGCACAGTCATAAATAGACTTCAACAGATGGTGAAAACATATCCCAATTGCTGTTCTAAACTATTTTGGCCAGGAATTTGCTACTTCTTTGTTAGATTTCATGTGTCTGGAAACTTTCTTTTGCCCCCTAAATATAGTATGTAATCCTCTAATGGTTAACATCTACTCTTCTAAATCTTCTGTTTTGAAAATTATCTCAAAAAAGTGCTCATACGCTTAAAAATTTGTGTATTTTTTCTGTGAAATTACCTCGTCTAATTAGAGACATGATTTCTATATATACTTTGTCTCCTGTGTGTCCTTAGGTCACCTCAGCTAAAACAACTCTATCATTAGAAGAGCAATCATTCTCTTACGTATACTATTTTCTGCAGCTATGACACTCTTCAGCTATGAATTGCTGAAATTAACAGTTAAAATTTTCAAGAGCACTTGTCATGTCCTACAACTGGTCCTGTTGAAGCCTTTATTGGAGATAAACTGATTTTAAAGGAAGAAAACTAAGGCCAGTACTAAAAAGCTTTACATACCTTGGCCTTTTGAACCTAACTCTGATTGAAATCAATTGCCTAAGTAAGAGTTAGGCATGGAGTGACTTTCAGGTATTCCTGATTAGCTGTGATCTTTCTTCCTGCTGCTCTATGTCACTGCTGAGCAAAGAGTATGTAAGGTCTGGCTCTCAAGTGGGCATTCGTCTTTTTGAGAGAGAATATTTTACAAGAACAGAAACATCATCTGTCTCTCCTGGAGTGTTTGATTTGTCACTATGAATTATGAATGGTAGTTCTGTTACTAGGGTGCTCCACCAGGATTAGCACATTGCATCTGTGTTTGTGAAGGAAGAAAAGGAGGCATAGGAAAATGAGAAACACGTGTGATTTTCCCACTCCTTGTACTTGACATACACAATAGGCACTATACACTCACCTTTCCAGACTTCCTTTTTTTCTATAATGCTTGCAAAGCAGACTTTAACCATCTTAAAACCTAACAAAATGATCAGAAACACAGGATGAAGCCCTGAAAATACAGTCTTTGCTACAATATAAGTCTAATGCAAACATAACCCAACAAGAGCCATCTATGAAAATAAGAAAGGCTTATTACATAAGGCCCCAAAACAGCCTCTGAGAAACTTAAAATCCGAGTCCAGATGTAGCTTTGCTTCTAAACCCCACAGAATTGTTGTTTTCTCCCCTTTCTGGATCCATCTCCAAATAAAAAGAAAAAAGGAGCATATAACAGTTTCCTGTAGGTAAGAGATTATTTTCCAGATGTGCCTTTAGTAAATACATGACAGTTAACATTCTTTAGTTTCCCGAAATGGTCATTTCTTCTTGAGAAGCACCTGGAAGTATACAACTGTTCAGTATCTCTCCATGCTAACTTACCAAAACTTGTTTTCTTCTACATCTAGCTATTGTAGAGCAATAGTTGCAAGTTTGTTGTAAATGCTTTATTTAGTCTCCAAGAAGTTGTTGACAGAAGCTGTTTACACATCTTATCGTGATCTCTCATTGATCTATGAAAAATAATGGATAGTTCATGCAGCATGGGGAACAAACAGGAAGAACTGGAGATCTGTGTGCAGTCACACGGCCATGATCTCATCGCAATTACTGAGACATGGTGGGATAGCTCACATGACTGGAACACTGTCATGGATGGCTATGTTCTCTTTAGGAAAGATAGGCCAGCAAGGTGAGGTGGTAGAGTTGCTCTTTATGTGAGAGAGCAACTAGAATGCATTGAGCTGCCCCTGGGGGCAGATGAAGAGAGAGTTGAGAGCTTGTGGGTAAGAATTAAGGGGCAGGCTGACATGAGAGACACTGTTGTGGGGGTTTATTACAGGCCACCTGATCAGGATGCAGAAGTTGATGAGGCCTTCTACAGACAGCTGAGAGCCGCCTCACAATCACAGGCCTTGGTTCTCATGGGGGACTTCAATCACCCTGATATCTGCTGGGAAAGATACGCTGCTAGGCAGGTACAGTCCAGGAGGTTCCTCCAGTGTGTTTATGATAACTTTTTGACTCAGGTGGTGGAGGAGCCAACAAGGAGAGGTGTACCACTGGACCTAGTACTGACCAACAAAGACGGACTGGTGGAGGACACTAAGGCTGGGGGAAGCCTCAGCTGTGGTGATCATGAGAAGATCGAGTTCAGGATTAGGTGCAGTAGGCATAAAATGACAAGTAGAGTTGCAACCTTGGACTTCAGGAGGGCTAACTTTGACCTCTTCAAGAAACTGGTTGGTGAAATCCCATGGGTTAGGGCTCTAGAGGGTAGGGGGGCTCAAGAGAGATGGCTGATATTCAAGTATCACTTCCTCCAAGCTCCGGATCGGTGCATCCCTAAGAGCAGGAAATCGGGCAAGGGAAGCAGGAGACCTGCATGGTTGAGCAGGGAGCTTCTGGAAAAGCTCAAGTGGGAGAAGGAAGTTTACATTACATGGAAGAAGTGACTGACCACTTGGGAAGATTACAAGAATGCTGTCAGAGTATGCAGGGAAGAAACGAGGAAAGCCGAGGCCTCCTTGGAATTAAATCTGGCAAGGCATGTCAAGGTCGACAGGAAGGGTTTCTTCAAGTACATCGGAGGCAAAAGGAAAACTAGAGAAAATGTGGGCCCGCTCTTGAATGAGACAGGGGCCATGGTGACAGATGATGCAGAGAAGGCGGAATTACTGAATGCCGCCTTTGCTTCAGTCTTTACTGCTCAGGCCAGCCCTCAGGAGTCCTAGACTTCACAGGTAACAGACAAAGTCTGGAGGAAGCAGGACTTTCCCTTGGTTGAGGAGGATCAAGTTAGAGATCAATTAAGTAAACTGGATATCCGCAAGTCCATGAGTCCTGATGGGATGCACCCGCGAGTGCTGAGGGAGCTGGCAGAAGTCATTGCTGGGCCGCTCTCCATCATCTTTGAAAGGTCCTGGAGAACAGGCGAGGTGCCTGAAGACTGGAGGAAAGGCAATGTCACGCCAGTCTTCAAAAAGGGCAAGAAGGAAGACCCGGGAAACTACAGGCCAGTCAGCCTCACCTCCATCCCTGGAAAGATGATGGAACAGCTCGTTCTGGGTGTCATCTCAAAGCATCTGGAGGAAAAGAAGGTTATCAGGAGTAGCCAACATGGATTCACCAAAGGGAAGTCATGTCTGACTAGTCTCATAGCCTTCTACGATGGCGTGACTGGGTGGATACATGAGGGGAGGGGAGTGGATGTTGTCTGCCTTGACTTCAGCAAGGCTTTTGACACTGTCTCCCACAGCATCCTCATAGGCAAGCTTAGGAAGTGTGGGTTGGATGAATGGACAGTGGGGTGGATTGAAAACTGGCTGGCAGATCGAGCTCAGAGGGTTGTGGTTAGTGGCACAGAGTCTAGTTGGAGGTCTGTGACAAGTGGTGTTCCCCAGGGGTCAGTAGTGGGTCCAGTCCTGTTCACCATATTTATCAATGACCTGGATGAAGGGGTAGAGGGTACCATCAGCAAGTTTGCTGATGACACAAAACTGGGAGGGGTGGCTGACACACCAGAAGGCTGTGCTGCCATTCAGCGTGACCTGGACAGGTTGGAGAGTTGGGCAGAGAGAAACCTCATGAAGTTCAACAAGGGCAAGGGTAGGGTACTGCACTTGGGGAGGAATAACCCCGTGCACCAGTACAGGTTAAGGACTGACCTGCTGGAAAGCAGCTCTGTGGAAAGGGACCTGGGAGTCCTGCTGGACAACAGGATGACCATGACCCAGCAATGTGCCTTTGTGGCCAAGAAGGCCAGTGGCATCCTGGGGTTCATCAAGAGGAGTGTGGCAAGCAGGTCGCGGCAGGTTATCCTCCCCCTCTACTCTGCCCTGGTGAGGCCGCACCTGGAGTACTGTGTCCAGTTCTGGGCTCCCCGGTTCAAGAAGGACAGGGAACTGCTGGAGAGGGTACAGCAGAGGGCTACCAAGATGATTAGGGGACTGGAACATCTTTCTTATGAGGGAAGGCTGAGGGACTTGGGTCTTTTTAGTCTGGAGAAGAGAAGACTGAGGGGGGATCTCATCAATGCCTATAAATACTTAAAGGGAGGGTGCCGGGAGGATGGCACCAGTCTTTTTTCAGTGGTCTCTGGAGACATTCCAAACCTGCCTGGACACCATCCTGTGCAACCTGCTCTAGGTGACTCTGCTGTGGCAGGGGGGGTTGGACTAGATGATCTCCAGAGGTCCCTTCCAACCCCGGTGCAGCATCGATCTCACTGAGCTGAGAGCGTTTGTAGGAGCAGTGTTTGTGCCCAATGCCAGACTTCTGTGTTACAGGTTTACAGCTGGACTTGATGATTTCAAGGGTCTCTTCCAACGTAAATTACTCTATTCTATTCTGTTGTTGCATAAGTCATCAAACAACATTGACGTGAAAAAATTGGATATTGCTTTGAGGTTTTCCTTTTGTCTGCTCCTTTCTTATGCTAATGTTTAGGATACCTTTGTAATGGGAAAACAGACAAAATGGTAGACAAGCTTCTGTTTAAGTTGGACTCGATTTGGTGCTGTTCCAGACCCTTGATATTACCAGAATAGTCATGTTAACTGGAATTCATGACTTAGAAGAATACAGTTTGTTTATCCTCTTAAGTGGAGTTATGTAGACTGTGAAAACCATTTCCAAGTATTCAAAAGACTGAACTAGGCTGTAATAAGCTTTTGCTTAACCGTGGCATATACAGTGGTAGTACCTAATAATTAGAAAACCAGTATTGTATTTACAAAATCCAACACTCAAAAGTTCAGGAGTTTTTGTCACTTAATTCAGAACTACCTCTAATCCTGTCTTGGTTGCAGTATTTTTGCTGTGTCTCTACTTCTTATCCTGCACTGCAGTTTCATTTACCTTCCCCTCCTATAGCAAACACCTTTCCCTCCTGTAACAAATGAAGAAGCCCTGCAGACAGATCTCCTTTATCACACAGTCCTGTTGGATTGATACGTAGCGTGGCTGAGCATTGGAGCCTTTAGATGCAGCCTGCTGACCTCTTGGCAAAGTAATAAGCAGCTGAAAATAACGTTCACCATGGGAAGAGTCAATCAGCCTAGATTTGGTGCTCTGAATTCTTCATAATGTTTCAAAAACTATACTAAGCGAGCAATTTGCTGGCAGTCTAGATTAGATATAATTTAAAGCAAGTTTAAAATATATGTGACTTTTGTCTAGGGGAGAAGCTACTATGAGAGGTTTTTGTGTTGGGGTTTTTTTACATTTGGTGGGGTTTTTTTGTTATTGTTGTTTGGTTTTGTAAATAATCACCAGTTGGCAAGCGAGTTGGCTGGATGTGGTAAAAATGCAATTAACCAAATAAAGGTATTTAGCCTTGCTTTGTGTTAGCAATAAAGCTAGTATTCCTGATTTTATTTTTTTTTTTAATTTTCTTTTTTCATTGAAGAAACTCTGTTGCGACGTAGTAAGTACTGTGAATTTGACTTAAAGATTTATGTTACCTTGGAAGAGTTATTATTAGCACTTGGCCTATTACATTTTGAAGGGCAATTCATGTGTATTGTTTATGACACAAGGTAATAATAGCAGAATAATCAAAGCATTTAATTATGTATATTCATGGTATGTAAAATTGAGAGTTTTGAAAATATGGAATAACTGCTAATAGTTTGAGAAGGTAAAATGGAAAACCTACATGAAATAACAACTCACAGTTTTAACTACGGATCCTTGCAACTGGTGTTTTGTTAAGTGTTGTCACTAAAGTTTTTGAATGTAAAATTGAAACAGTAGCCAGCAAAACACTTAGAAGGTGTTTAATTTTACATATGTGAGTAATCCTGGATATTTCAGTTGGGCAATTCATCTATCTAAAATTAAATAGGTGCTGAAGTACTTTGCTGGTTCACAAGTTGGGTAAGTCAAAGAAAAAGCTTTGTACATTTAGGCAGCAAATTAGGAAGAAGCTCTTCACAGATGAGAAATACTCATTCCCTGGCAACAAAGAGGGGCTTAAAAGGAAATCTTTAATTAAAGGAAAAAAAAATCTCAACTGAAGACCATGAAAATAGAAAGTTAAGTCAGTTCCTTGAGGTAACTTTGAAAATACTACTGTAACAGCTTAGTGCAAAATTGATGGAGTACACTAAAGAATTCTGCACACACCACCACCCCACCCCCCGCCTTATATGATGGCCTAACATGTTCCTCATAAGTGGGAACATCATGGGAAACACAAAATAACTTTGTGGGATGTAAATGAACGAGCAGTCATACAGTAATATGCAAAGGTATTCCGCTTTTTGATCCACTTGCATATTAACTTCTCTCAAAGTCTTGGTTCAAAGATATATGAAGCCATGTTCCATTGCACTTTGAATTAATATGCTGCATTATTGTAGCATTTCATTAGTGTCTCCTTAAAATTTCATTTTACGGTCATGTTAACTGCACTAACTGGAGATCTAGTTGCAGGAGAGACCGTTTTTTTTCCTTTTGCCTTTTTTCCTTAAAAAGTAATAAAGTGGCTCTTTTTTGCTGGAAATCACCTGAATTACAGTCTATTTATTATGTTAAATGCAGGGTGATTAGGAGAGAATGTAGCCAGACTTTCTTGGCACTAAAAGCCTGGATAGTCACCTTCAGTGTTGAAGCAAGTTTCTTCTTCTTACTCAATTGCAAAATTACCGTGTAAATTTAAGAATTGTGATTGCAGGACAGGTTAACTGATCTGATGCTGTGTCTCCTGAGAGCAGAGGTTAAGGGAGACAATGCAGTGACAGTCCTTAGCACCTCAAGCTTCAGCGGAGATGCCTCATGGATCCCCACTGTTACTGTGGTGGGACTCAAGCTGCTTGAGTGGTGCAGCGCAAATGGAAAGCAAAAGACTAGGTTACAAAGAAATTACTCTTCCATTCTCAGCAACTGTATACCTCAGTGTTGTTTTTATGACATTGTTAAAAATAAGTGTAATATGTAAATCTGCAGTCTGTGCAGTGCTTAAACACAGGGATGCAAACAAATATTCTGTTTCTTCTTTTTTTAGTGACTTAGTCTTAAAACCTCAGTCTGAAGCGAGGCTGTCATTTAGGAATGTATTTAAAGTGTTTGCTGTGCAGTTAGATAGTGGAGTTATTTTGTGGTCCTATATTCATGGTTATAGTGTTTCATTTGCCTAGCTACAGTTTTTTAATAGTATGTGCGTTTTTTCTAACAGTACGGTATATGGCAGCCATCTGCAGCTCAGACTTGTATTGAAATAGTAGGGTGTATTTTTAATGGTACTACCTTATTTAAAAATTACTGACTTCGAAGAATTCTCTGTTTATAATGTATACAGTGTGTCTGCAATTTAAATCACTAAATACTCAAGGATTCTATGTAATGGCTGTCCCTTGCTGAGGCCATCCTGTATGTTTGATTATAGCAGTACAGGTAGAGGTCAGAAATTTCCAGCTGTAGACTTCTTAGATGTAACTTGTTGGCAAGACAGAAGTCTATTATTTTGCTCCCTCTTAAATTAAGCTAGCATTTCTTCTGGAATGAGACAGAGCAGTGTTTTGCAGAGGTGGGCATCCACAGGTACTGCAGCCTGCGGAGGAGAGACTTTGAGGAAGGACATGGAGTAAGGGAGTGCAGAGAGAATGGTGCTGTGTGCAAGTCATTACTGATCTTTGTGTCTCTTGTTCAATCTGTTTAGAGCTGATAGATATCACCTGTACCCTGCTGCTGCTGAACCCGGACTTCACCACTGCTTGGAATGTGAGGTATGTTGCACTCAGCGAATGACATCAGAAAGACCTGGGACTTAAGTGTGAGTCATCTGTAAGCTTTAAGTGGTAATTAGTGACACAGCAAGAGCTTTTCATTTAAGGAGTGCTGAAGGAATGTTAAAAGTCTCTTCTATCCTGTATGCCTTGCAGATAGTTCCAGATTGACTTTTTTTTCTTTTTTGTAGCTCAGACTTAATATTAAAATGCTGCATGTGAAGGCATCTGTTTGGCCCACCTTTTGGGGTGATACAAGTCCTGTTGAACTGCTACTCCTCTTCCCTTCTGTCACTTAAAGGAGGCCATTTGTAGCATTGAAATGGGCATATCCTTTTTGCTGAATCATATAGTGCCCAACTGATGTCTGCTGTCTGTTTGCAGTGTTTCATTCTACCCCTCTTTGAATATTATACCTGAGTGCTTTTGAGGTAACAGTTCAGTTTGCTGCCATTACCAGTCCAGCTCATCAAAGCTGAATAGCCCTCAAGAGGTACACTGCAAGAGAAGGGGAGGAAGGCAGCCGTCCTTTATTCTGGACACATTCTCCCCCACCCTGCTCCTTTCTTGTACCTGTTGGGATTAGTCTAGGTTCACCTGTCCAGGAGTCATTATGGAGGAGGAGGAGGAATTTACCTCCTTGCTCTTGATGGAGCCCAGAAGCAACAGTTCTTTACAGCCCTGTAATCTGGTAATTTTTGTGTAAATCTCAGAGATGGGGGAATATTCTCTTTCTGCTGCATAGGTGAGACTGGAGACAGTGTTAAAAGGAATAGTTTTAGAAGGACTGGAGGACTGACAGAAAATTATATGTTCATGTCTAGGAGAGCTCTCATTAGAAACAGGACTTTTGTGGTTGAGATGCATTGTTGTGGTAGGAAAAATTAACAAAATGACCTAGAAAGATGACAGCTGCAGGTAGCTGTCAGCCCTAGATATGGCAAATTTAGCCTTTCTCTTTTTTTTTTTTTTTGCTTTCTGCTTTCACTGCTGGTGTAGTTCTGAAGGATTCTGCTGTGATCTGTATCTTTCTAGCATCTCAGGAATAAGAAGGGGGGATGAAAGTGATAGCAAAGGGCTTACTGTCATGAAAATGCATAGGTTGAGTAGCTTTCAAGTGATGACATGGAATTAGGAGCATGTATAAGTACTAGAGCTACTACAGTAATGTAATGTTGTGGTACTTAAAACTGAATTCAGGTTTTTGGTTTAGGTTTTGTGGAAATTTTTTTTTTAATGTGAATGCATCCATCCTTATCAGTCTGGCTTTTTATCTGCCTGACAGCTGAAAGTTTGCTGTTATGTACATGAGAGGAGTAGTTCAAAGTTGTAAATTTAATTAAAAATGTTAAGGAATATGAATGAGGATTGTTTTCTCTTTTATGACGTTTATGGTTTACCAGAGTATACAAATTACTACAGAAGGTAGCCTTGCTCCCCAAATTCTTGGCCAGTGGCCTGGTTGGCAGTCTGTCTTTAAAGTTCCATTTAACATTTAGAGAGAAGCTGTTGTTATAGCAGCCAGTCAATAGTTATGCCAAGGGACTGTTTTGCTGAATCTGATTCTACATCATTTTAGGCTGCTGCTGGGCGTTTGCCCTTGTAAAAGGTAGGCACTTAATTGGCACACTTCAGCTTCTCTTCTATTCTGTGCAATTCTTACTTCAGTAAACTACAGGTCAAGCTAGCCTGATGTGGGGCATATACAGTCACAGAGTAGAGGACAGACTGTGTTCTGCACAAATGCTGGAGATAAATTCTTATTGTGAGCTAGTATAAGCCGGTAACTAATTGTGTGGGACTTGCACTCTGCGTGCAGAACATGATGGATCTACAATGGAATGATTGTTTTCATGTTGCTCAGAGGATGCTTGTCATGCCAGATTGATTCTCAACACACAAATTCACTGCTTTATTTTAAGGTAAAAAAGGCATCATAAACTCTTAAGTAGCCTGAAGAATAAAAAGTGTAATACTTACGGAATAGCAGCCCTGCACATAAGTGTTTCCTGTAGAATTTAACAACTCTTTCATTTTAGACTGGCATAATCCCTTTTCCCTATGTTGAATTCATAGAATCATAGAATCGTTTAGGTTGGAAAAGACCTGTAAGATCATCTAGTCCAACCATTGACCCTACTCTACCAGGGCTGCCACTAAACCATGTCTCTAAGCACCACATCTACACGACTTTTAAACACATCTAGGGATGGTGACTCAACAACCTCCCTGGGCAGCCTGTTCCAATGCTTCATAACTCTTTCAGTGAAAATTTTTTTCCTAATGTCCAGCCTAAACCTCCCCTGGCGCAACTTGAACCCGTTTCCTCTTGTCCTATTGCTAGTTACCTGGGAGAAGAGACCAGCGCCCATCTCACTACAACCTCCTTTCAGGTAGCTGTAGAGAGCAATAGGGTCTCCCCTCAGCCTTCTCTTCTCCAGACTAAACAATCCTAATTCCTTCAGCTGCTCCTCATAAAACATGTTCTCCAGACCCCTCACCAGCTTTGTTGCCCTTCTCTGGACAAGCTCCAGCACGACAACGTCCCTCCTACACTGTGGCACCCAAAACTGAACACAGTACTCAAGCTGTGTCCTCACCAGTGCTGAGTACAGGGGCACGGTCACTTCCCTGCTTCTGCTGGCCACCCGATTCTTGATACAGGCCAAGATGCCATTGGCCTTCTTGGCTACCTGGGCATACTGCTGCCTCATGTTCAGCCAGTTGTCCACCAGGACCCCCAGGTCCTTTTCTGCCAGGCAGCTTTCCAGCCACTCCTCCCCAAGCCTGTAGCGTTGCCTGGGGTTGTTGTGATCCAAGTGCAGGACCCGGCACTTGGCCTTGTTAAACCTCATGCAGCTGGCTTCAGCCCATCGATCCAGTCTGTCCAGATCTCTCTGCAGAGCCTTCCTACCCTCAAGCAGATCAACACTCCCGCCTAATTTGGTGTCATCTGCAAACTTACTGAGGGTGCACTCAATCCCCTCGTCCAGATCATCAATAAAGATATTAAACAAGGCTGGCCCCAAAACTGTACCCTGAGGAACACCTCTTGAGACCTGCTGCCAGCTGGATTTAAGGCCATCCACCTCAACTCTCTGGGCTCAGCCATCCAGCCAGTTTTTAATCCAGCAAAGAGTACACCTGTCTAAGCCATGGGCTGCCAGCTTCTCTAGCAGAATGCTGTGGGAGACTGTGTCGAAGGCCTTACTAAAGTCCAAGTAGACAACATCCACAGCCTTTCCTTCATCCTCCAGGTGGGTCACGTGGTCATAAAAGGAGATCAGGTTGGTCAAACAGGACCTGCCTTTCATGAACCCATGCTGGCTGGGCCTGATCCCCTGGTTGTCCTTCACATGCCACGTGAGTGCACTCAGGATGATCCATTCCATGATCTTTCCTGGCACTGAGGTCAGGCTGACAGGCCTATAATTGCCTGGATCCTCCTTCTGGCCCTTCTTGTAGATGGGTGTCACATTGGCAAGCCGCCAGTCATCTGGGACCTCTGCTGTTGACCAAGACCACTGATAAACGATGGAGAGTGGCTTGGCAAGCTCCCCCGCCAGCTCCCTCAGCACTCTTGGTGGATCCCGTCTGGCCCCATAGACTTGTGGCTGTCCAGGTGGTGTAGCAGGTCACTAACTGCTTCCTCTTGGATTATGGGGGGTTTATTCTGTTTTTCATCCCTGTCTTCCAGCTCAGGGGGCTGAATACCCTGAGGATAACTGGTCTTACTATTAAAGACTGAGGCAAAGAAGGCATTAAGTACCTCAGCCTCCTCCTCCTCCTTGTTGACAGTCTTCCCCTCCGCATCCAATAAGGGGTGGAGATTCTCCCTGGCTCTCTTTTTGTTGTTAATGTATTTGTAAAAACCTTTTATGTTATCTCTTATGACAGTGGCCAGATTAAGTTCTAGCTGTTCTTTCGCCTTTCTGATGTTTTTTCTGCATGACCTAACATAGAACTTTAAATATGTTACGTGCTAGGATGAGATAGGTAATCTGTCTTGACTTTGGAGCTATTCTAAATTGTAATATGCCTGCATAGGTTTGTCTTTTATTTATATATTTTAACTAGAAGTGACTGGGAAGCTACAGAAGGTCAGGGACTATAACCTAAACCACGAGAACTGAGCAAGAGCTAATGGTACAGCGTAGGAAGACATTCTAAAGAATAGGAGACATGTTGCTTTTTAGAACTCGGAAGGAAACCCCTGTTACACTGAATGGACAAGAAGACATCTCCAGTTGTTAATCATGATTTCAGTTATCCTGTGTTTTTAGAAGTTGAAAAATCTTCCAATTTAAAATGACCAAAATCTTTGTGTAAGTGATTGTAAATGAATTATCATAGGTGTTTTTGTTCTTGCTGACATAATTGCTGGCAGGTACAAGTGATCGAAAGCCAAAAGACATTAGGTAACAAGACGCTCTGAAAAGTCAAACTTTTTCCTATTAGATATCAATGACTTCAAAGGTGTCAGCAAAAACATAAGGCAAGTCAAAATCATTTCAGATTATCTTTTATGGGAGCTAGAATTCTGAAGGCTGAAAAATTATCTATGGTCCACATGGCAAAAAGTGAGCTAGAAATTGTATATGCCAAATTGGATGTTTGCTGAAAGAGCTTCAAAGAGGTTTATTTGGGAGTATATGATACTTCAGTCATACTTGTGATTGAAGTCCCTTACTTGTGGATGGGAGGATCTCTCATTTGAAAATCTATGAAGCTAAAAAGTGCTTTTCTACAGCAGCAGTGAAAGTGAATCTTGTCTGTATTGTTCCTCAACTTTGCAAAAGAGTAAATTTACTTTAAGAGTAAATATGTATGAGCCTACTTATTTACAGTTAATGCTTGAACATGGAAAGAGCAATTTCTTCACCAAGAGTTTAGGTTTCGGGATGTAGGTAGCCTGGTAATCTACATCACTGTTAAATATGTACATGTATTTGTTTTCAGTGTTAGACTGATCTAGGTTGCTTTTTCATTGTCCAGGTGGTATGTGATTTTTACCAAAAAGTCACCTTTTGCATTGCAGTAATCGAGCGATTATTCCACCTGCTCCAGTGTTGACATTCCCTCAATCTTTCTCTTGTCTGCTTTGCAAAAGTCAATGCACTGGCACCAAACAGTCTGGTCAGTCTGCTGCTCCTGGCCAGTATACCTGGAATTCCTGTTGAACACCTGCTAAAAGCATCCAATCTGAAGCATGCTGGAACTTGATTCAGATAAAAACAAATGTCCCAGTAGCTATGTTTCTGATCTCTGCAGACAGTTCTCTACTGACTTCACTAGGTGTTAGGAACAAAACTTCCTTAAGGAGTTACTCAGCTGTAGGTTCAGTAGCAAAAGAAAGGTCTAGGCTAGTGCCCAGTTGTATACATCTTACCATTTTTCTTAAATTTGAAATAGTTTATTGCTCGCTGTTAGTGTTGCCATCATTAGCTTCTGACTGTGGGTATACAGTTCAATTAAAGCAATACAAAGCCAGTGCACCAGGTGGAGTCAGTTTCCTACTGAAAACTTCCAAAATAAACAGAAAGTGACAATAAGTGCTCACACTAAAGGAATATGTCGATTTGTTTGTGAGACTTGGGCTATAATTTTAAAACCGCATCATGTGTTCTGTGTCAGATTGCGGAGTTCTTGCCTTCTTACTGGGTAGCAGCTTTCTTCAGAGGATATTTCCTCACTGTCCCCTTGCCTCCCTCCCCCCCTCCTTTTTTTTTTTGGTCAGAAAATTGATCATCTGCTTTTCACCTACTAGTGCTCCTCTTGCTGAACCTGGTGCCATGTATATCATTATGATGAACCATAAATTATATTAAAAAAAAAACCAAAACAAACAAACCTGTAACCCAAAACAAAAAATCCCCACCACCAAACCCATGCCAAAATTGTTTTTACTTCTTGAGACTCAGTTTTCAGTTGTGACTTCTGAGGGTTCTGTGAAATGCATGTTTCCTGTCTGCAAATGGTAACTTTGGAACTCACTGTATCTTTACTTCAAATCCATTATCTACTAGATTGCAGAATAGGATATGGAGATGAATGCCCTGGGAGTAACTGGTGATGGCGTGATGTCTAGAAATGTGCCTCTGGACAGGCAGTAAGAGTTAAAAGCTAGAAAGAACAATAGGGTGTGGGGCAGGGAATTCTGTGCAAAGAAGGCAAGAAAGATAAATACAGACTTTGCTCTATGTCAGAGGTGCTCTGGGAAGGGTTATGGTGGATGAACGTTTAGTTTTGTTACGGCAAATTTTTTTTTTTTTAAACCAAAAGTTGTTTTACATGTAAGCAAATTCAGCGATTTCAGCCTTTCTGTTAAGTTTGAAAAACATTCTACACGCAGAGAATATTTCCGACTTCTTTCTAAAATTAAGTATCCTTGATAATGTATCTTGAGCTGTATTTAAAAACTAAAAGTAAGGGGGGGTGTCTGGAAGCGTAAGTCTATTTTCAGATATACAGAATGATCTAAGGAGTTAATTTCAAGAAGGAATGTTTAGTCATATATGTAACCCTATTGGCAGCCCTTGTATGAAAAAAAACAACCAACCAAAAAACCCCAAAAAAGCTGCTTGTGTTATTAAGATGCTTTTAGAGTGTGCAGATAAAAGCAGCATTATTCTCAACAGGCATTACATATAGCCTAAACTCTTTGGCTTTCTGATTAGTAAAAGGAAATGTGATGGAGACATACCCTCAAATACAGTTTACTCAGTGATTTCTGTGTTCAGATTAAAATAAAGTTCTTTGATCTGAATTTATTTTATTGAGCCTGGTTAAATAGGGTTTGCATATACATAGCAGAGTGGAATGGGTTAATCCACCAAAGGCTTTTAAAACTCTTGTAGTTTGACAGTGAAGTTCTATTATAATGCAAAGGAAATGCCATGCTATTTGTTACTGGGATTTATGTTCTGTTTTCAGGTTACTACTTTTATTCATACAAATTTATTTTGTCTTTTGTAGGAAAGAATTAATACTGTCTGGCACTTTAAATCCACTTAAAGATTTGCATCTTGGAAAACTGGCGTTAACCAAGTTTCCAAAGAGTCCAGAAACATGGATTCATAGGTTTGTTTTGCTTGCCTTCTGTTGCCTCTCCACTTTTAAACATTTTTCCTAGGGTTTTTTTCCTGTGCTTGGGTTAAGGAGAGCCATAGATGAAGGAGGATGTCTAGAAATATCGCAGATTCTTTGACCCAGTCACTGCAAAATACCATACTTTGGCTTTTGAAGATACCTGCCTATATTTTAGACTTAGAACTAAAATTATATGCACCTTTTTTTGCTGCATACTTTTTAATAAACTTTGGAGGTGGAATAAATTTTCCTAAAGGTTTATCATGTCTTGCAGCACCTAAAATTCTCAGCCTGAGAATTCTGATTTCATCAATAGTAAGTATTTGAGCATTGTGGGTTTCTCCCTCTTTCCCTCCTCCAACTTACTCAGCAGTAAAAATGTTTGTTCTGGTTATCGCTAGAGCCCTTGAAACCGTAAGTCTTTTGCACTTTCTTTCTGCTGATGATGTACAGAAACTAATTGGGCTTGCTGTGTGCAGTACTGACTAATGTAAAAAAAACAAAGCACAGTTAAATTTTTTTATTTATATTGAATAACCTTTTTAGTCTCGTTTTGGATACTTTATTGTAGTGCTATACAAGTTTTAAAAGTGGAGCTCATTAGAAATCTCATGCAGACAGTTCTTGCAATTTTTTCATAAATCTGCTCTTTCCTTCTGTTTCCATTTAGTATGCTTTAAGTAGCCACGACCACTTACAGTGAGTGAACAAATACAGCTAGAGTTAAATTATTTTGGAGTGTGATCATAAAGCCATAGCTTTCAGTATGTGAAGAGTTCAGATGGTTATATTTATTACTTTTTCTTATTCGTCATCTACTTACAGTGTAGTTCAGATAATTGAAACATCAGAAAGGCTTGATTGATTTATATAAATGAAAAAACTTTTTTTTCTCCTACAATTGTTCTCTCACCACTAACACTGTACATCGTTTAACCAGACGATGGGTGCTGCAACAACTAATTCAGGAAAACTCCTTGCCCAGTCTTGTGACTAAAGGAAACTTGGGAGCAGCACCTGTGGAGAGAATTCACCGACTAGTGCAGGAGGAAATGAATGTCTGCTCTGAAGCTGCTGGGAGATATCCAAGCAACTACAATGCCTGGTCCCATCGCATCTGGGTTTTACAGCATTTGGGAAAGCTGACTGTCAAGGTATAATACAATAGCGAATAAAGTCTTAAATCTCCTTGTCTTAAAAAAAAAAAAAAACAAAAACAAACCAACAAAAAAACCAACCAACCAAACAAAAAAACCAAAATGGTTTGCTAAGCAGATCCTATGACATGGATGGAGAGCACTGTATTGTATTAAGTTAGCACAGATAGCTAAGAATGTGTTAAAAAACAGGCAAAATATTGCAATGAGTGTGTTCTGCTTTTTTCTTGCCAGTGTAGGCAGGTTCTGCTCTGCAGAAAGAACAGATTTTTCTTGCCCATGTACAAAGTTCTGTTTGTGTACTTGATGTTAATGAACTTGTGGCAGGAGGATAGATGGGACTGTGTGAGCTGAAATAAAGAAGAGGTAACTCTTGAAATTTCTAATAGAGAAAAAGATAATACATGGTAGATACTATTTTGATAATGTAATGCGATCTCTTGGTGTGATACCTTATTCAGCTTATCTGTGGTTTCAGAATATTGAAGGATTAAGTAAAGACAGCAGGAATTTCAGAGAAAGCATAGTAGTGCTTGTAACTATTTTCTTCAGCTCCAACAGTGTCTTTTGACAGCATTGAAACTGAGGGCTGATCAAACTATTTCAGCCCCAGCAGGGACATCTTACGTGGTGGCGAGTATTTCAGATCACATGGTACTATGTAAAACATCAAGACCTGCAGCAAACTGAATTAGTTAATGTGACATGGCCTAAAATCATATAGGCAGTTTTCTAATATTGTGGTTTCTAAGCTGTTAGGTGAATTCCTTGTGAATATTAGGCTGATACAGTGACATATCGCTCACAATTTTAATGGCAGCAGCTGCGTTTTGCTGCCCTGTAAATACTTGGGGGAGTGAGAAAGGCATTTAGTGGAGGTTGTTGAGTCGGTGTAGCCTTTATTTTTACGTCTTATGGGCTAGCTACTGCTAGCAAGGGATGTTGTTTTGCTGATGTTTCCTGTTAATTGTCACTTGAGAAACTTTAAAAATAGCTGTATCAGATTGGTAGTAAATAGCAAGTATGTTCCAGACTTCATGAGAGAGACAGCCCAGAATTTGGACTCATCTGCCTAGCAAGTTTGTATGAATAAGTAGTTATGGAAAAGTCAGAAGAATTACAGGATTGGGATAGATTGGAGGTTAGAGGTCTATATTAACAGGAAACAGTCTTTTACATAGGTCTTTTGTAGCTTTATTAAAAAGGAGAAAAAGTTAGCATTGTTAATTAAGACTCAAGTCATTTTATGCTTTAATTCACAGTAGTTTGAAGATCAGGATAACACCCTGAGTGCTTTTTGCATTTGCTATTCCTTACTAACTTAAATAAACAGAAAGAACTGTGTTGTGATAGAAATAACTCTTCTCAGAGCTGGCGTTATTCTGGTGGGTTTATTCATTGGCAGTTGTCAATGCTTCGTGTCACAAAGCATGCCTATGAAGGAAGCGTTTGAAACTTGTTCAGTCACTCCCAAGTCAGTTTGCCTTGCCTGCCATCCCAGTTCCCACACTGGTCATCTTTTTAGGCTGATTAGTAAGGAAGTGATAGTTTTCTCTGGTTTTGTCCAGCTGGCTTTTGTTACCCCTGGCAAAGTTTCACTGGTGCTGCTGTTCCTTGAGCAGTGTGTTTAGCCCATTGGGAAATCTCCATGTTGACTCAAGGATTTTTTTTTTTTTTTTGTGACACCACCATTGCGTCTCTTCAGATGGCCTAGCAGAAGGTGTTTCGGATGCAGGAAAATTAGGGAAAAGTGTGGAACATAAAAGATACAGAGAATCTTGAGATAAAATTGTGTCTAGGTGATTTTAAAAGGCAGAATTAGAAAGTAATTATTCTCAAGATGTGATGTGAAGAGAAAAGAAATGTGAAGGAGGACAGAGAAAAAGCAGACATTACAGATATTCACAAAAATATACAGGTTGTTTTCTTGTTTGTCTGATTTTATACCTTCAGCCATTTGTGTGTTTGAATATTTGAAAAGAATGGTAAATTTCACTAAGGTGTAAGACTGGAACTGTGCTGAATAAATTAGCAGATAAAACATTCACTGTGATTATACAGCCATTTAGTTCTTGAAAGGTTGCCTCAAATGAGAGTACCCTGTATTATTTAGGGCCATGTTTCTGCTATAATACAAGCTTTGCCTGTAGTTTGAGGTGGTTTTTATTATGATGTACAAGGAAGCAGACACCCAGAAACATAATGTATGTGTTGTATTATCATTGAAATAAGACTTCTCAAAACAGGTTTATCATTTATGAAACTGTTGGGCTGCTTTGGAGGATTTGCAGGAGTAGGTTGTTTGGTAGGGTTTGGGGTTTTTTTTCCTTTGGTTTCCTAATGCTTCTGCAGACTGAATCTCAGTTCAAACTCTGGGAAAGAGATACAAAATACTAGAGGAGAAAGTTTTTCTTACAGAATATAGATGTTTATTCTTTCTTACACTAGACGTAAAAAAAATTATCTTGTTTGAACACAGAAATCTCAGTTTGTTTTTCCTGCAGAATTTGAACCACATTAGCAAGCTTACGTAGTGTTTAAATAATGTCCATTAATATCAATTAAGGATTTGTCAAGAATAGATTGTTCCAAACCAATATAATTTTTCTGGTATAGGAGTACTTGCCTGGGAAAAGGAGGAGAAAGCTTGACTTCAGCTTTCTCACCTGACAGTACAGTTAGCTAATGAGGGAAAAACATGGGCTCCAGACCCCTACGTTAGATTGGTCCATAGTCAATTGGAGAACCAGAGCAAGAGACTAAGATCGGTATAGTCTGTTAAAAATCATACACATCATGACGCTTCAGAGAAATCATGCAAGTATAAAAATAGGATGTAGTTCAGCAAGGATGGACAAATTTTCTTGTTTTCTTTAGACAGGAATACTCAATTTCATAATTACAGGATGGAGAGTGACTGATGAGGCCCTACAATAAAAAACAGGGAAAGAAACAGGTGATGAGGTGATTGTCATGAGGGAACACCTCTCTTGTGTGATGCCCAGAAGACAAAAATACGTTCATAAGACAGAAAAGAATTTTTTCTGTAGACAATCCCCAGTACGGCCTTGGCTTTTTCTGAGATGACTGGACATCCAAAGATACCTGTCTTTTGTGTGAGTGGACATTGACATATTTATCTGGTTATCCTTGAAAGTATTTTTCCCCGGATACAGTTTCTTTTCATTTCCCCAGTGTCCCAGACCAGTGAGGAAGTTTTGGGCTGCAGTTTGTGGTGGATAAGCACTTAAAAAAAGCAAGCACGGGGTCAGGGAGGGTGTAAAAGGGTATGCAGACCCAGAGTCTGAGGCAAAGGTTACCAAGCGCATATGTCCTATTCTGGAGCAGGATGCCAGTTCCATGATACTCCGCTCACCATTGAAGGCAGAAGAGGGCCCTGTGTGAGAGGTTGTCAAGAGTGGGGAGGGAGGCGTTTTCATATCACTTCCTCTTTGCTTCACAGAAGAATGGCTAAGGGCTTGTGCTTTTTGGTGTGGAAATGGAGAAAACTGACTTGGTAAGAAAGAACCTCTGTTGAAATACAGATGTTAGCTGGCTTTTTGTTTCACCTCCAGTTGTTTGAAGCATCTTCCACTGTTACTCTGAGGTTCCTAGAGGAGAGACTTTGTTTTTTGTAGATCTCAAGAGGTTTAATGGCAATCTTCATTCTTGCTTTTCTAAAAGAGGTTTTCTAGTTCAGGTAAGGAGTGATGCTGGGAATCATTCTGTTTGCTTTGTGCAGGGAATTAAAATGCATAATTACAGTGTTCCCCTGTAACTTTGTAGCGTATAAACATGTCAGGTAAATGAATCAGATTATTCTGAGATCTAAGTCAGACATAATGTGCGTAATATCAGTTCCAGCTGAATAAAGACTGATCTGATTTTTCTGATGTCACCCTTGAGCATTATGTTGTTTTTAATAGGATTTTAAATTGTAATGTTCAGAAATTTAAAATAGTTAAGCTCAGTTCTGCTGAGAAGAGGGAAGCTGATCTTGTGGTTTAAAGTGCAGAACTGGAGATGGGGAGTTTTAGCCCCCTTAAGAATCCCATGTGTGGGCTGTTACTTAATGGTGCCCTTCAGTTTGCTGATCTGTAAAAGGAAGACAGTACTGGTATCTCTTGTCAGGACCTAAAAAAGCATGTTGAGTATCTCGAGTAGAAGGCACTATTTATGTTGTTTGTATTTGCTCTAATACCCTTTAGAACAGGCGCACCACAAAAAGGTGTATAACTAACCTTTCACACTTCCATGTTTTTCTTTGTGGGAGGCTGTGCCTGTTATGGTGCAGGAGAAAAAAGAAAGAATTGTGCCTGTGAAAGTTGCTTTGCATTAGCTGGTCCTGTTAAGTGACATAGGTAGCTTAGAAAAAGATATTAAAAGCAAGAATATACCACTAAGGTTATATCCAAAGTCTTTAGAAGTAAATCAAAAAGGTAGTTTTGATCTCTTTGGAGAGTTTAAATTCCAGAGGAGGAACAATGTGAGGAAAGAGGTTAAAGCCTTTAAAGCAATACAACCATTAGTTCTAATAGAGAAAGTAAAGTAAAAGAAGCTTTGCCCAGTAGGCAAACTCACCCATCTTCCTACAAATAAATTTTGAAGGTTTCAGCATTAAGAGAAAACTCATAGGTGCCAGCAGTGTTACAAATACAGCTGCAGTCACCAGTGTAAGTATTTACCACAGTTATTGTGAAAGTCTTTCTGGGAGTTCACCAGTTGTCAAGCAACTTAATTACGGACAAGTAGTTTTGTATTCCACAGGCTCTAGGACTCAGAACACAGTGTTAGCAGTTGACATTCTGTCCTGAAAAATGAAAGACTGAATTACTTTAAATCCTTTTTTTTTAAAAAATTTTTTTATTTTAAGCAACTCACCCACCCTCTGACACCCAGAATGCACTAGGCAAAAATTAAAATACTTCTAACTAATATCCATGTAGTTTGAGGTACCCTCTGCTTCCTCTAAATAGTCTTTATTCCTAACCATTTTGAGATTCTTAAACCACTGTTTATTTCTCATTATAAGTGGGTTGGGGGTTTTTTTCCCCTCACCCTGTGGGAAGGGTTCTGAGACACCTACCTTTTCAGAGCTTGAAACAAGTATAATTTCTCTTGTGCAGGCATGCCAAGATACTTGTCAGCACCCAGTGGAAAAGGCTTGGTAATTATTTAACTTTTCTGTGCATGTTCTTAAATCATTACCACAGTGGCTGAAAGCCCCAGAGGAGAGGTTATGTTAATACGGAAACAGCAGTGGTAAATTCCTTCTTTATACTGGTTGATAACTGTCGCTGCTTTTTGTTTCAGATTCTCCTTGATGAACTTTCATCCACTAAATATTGGGTATCTATGCATGTCTCAGACCATAGTGGATTTCATTACCGCCAGTTCTTACTAAAGTCCTTGATAGGCAGAACTGTGACTGACAACAATGTACTGGTACAAAATCAAATGGTAAATGAGCAAAACCCTAGCCTTCAAAAGGAGGAGAGTGCAGGGGCGGAAGCTGCCTGTGCGGAGGAACAGAGCGTGGATCTCCCCCGCCATTTAGAGGAAGAGTTGGAGCTCTGCACTGAACTGATTGATACTTACCCAGGGCATGAATCCTTGTGGTGTCATAGGTAAGAGGACTTGGTCAAAAGAGTGTCCGTCTAATTTGTGTATTGTTCTTTGCCTGATGTTTCCAGACAAATTGTTGTTCCGATTTTAAAAGGTACCGCTCAATAAAAGATTTCTAAGCTACCATGTCTCAAGCCTTTGGGAAGTGTTCCAGAGGATAATGAGAGCTACTGAATGGAAAATTTGATTGAACTTGAGTATCTTGTAGGCCCCACTTGTCCCTGTAGTTTGTGCAAGAGACACAAGATGCTGTTGATCAGCCTTCTCACACTTAAAATGTTTAAAGGGCAAAAGTTGAGCAAAAGATAGGCAGAAGATGGATCAGCTCCACAAAACCCCTGCTTTGCCAGCTGGGTGTATGTACCTAACTAGTTAACAGCAGTTTTGCCAAAGTGACACCGAGCCCTTTTTTGTAGAGTGTGAGCAGTGACAGCAGATTTTGTGTCTGTTTGTGGGGGAATCTGGTAGGATGGCAGATGAACTGAAGCAGTTTAGCAGCAACAGCAGATTATTTTCAGTGTGTGACTTTTTTTTTTTTTCCCCCTCCCCTTTTCTTTTTTTTCTTCCTTCCTTTTCCTCTGAAGAAGGCGTGTGTTCTACCTTCAGCACCATGTGAGCAACAAAATTCCTCTTCTGAGTGCAGTGGTATCATCTGTGGACAGCAGTGATGAAACTCTGAATAATGCCCACCCCAGTCCTGCGACAAGTCACATGGCACAAGCTATGGATGTTGATGGTTTGAATGAATCCAGCAGCAAACAAGGTTATACTCAAGAAACAAAACGCCTGAAGCGTGCTCCTATGCAGGACTCTCTTGGTCCAGAAATCGAATACCGGTTCATTGATAAAGTGTTATCAACTTGTAGGGATGTGGACCAAGCCAGGTTTGCTACAGCTTATAGGAAATGGTTAGTTACTTTTTTAGGTCAGTGAAGGGAAAGTTTAAAGCCTTCAGGGTTCTTCTTTTAGTGCAATATTCTCTCTTCAGACACAAATGCATGTCTTGGTTGCAAGTGTTAGCTAACCATGTGTTTCTCACTCTTTCAGTGGTCAGTCCTAGAGTTCATATTCAGAGTAGAAGTCTGTCACTTTATTTATTCAAGAACTGGCATACTTTTTTATTAAGCAAATGCAGTTTGTTCTTTAATCTTTTTAAGAAATCACTCTGTGTCAGCTTCCTACCGTGCCATTTTCTTATCTTTTAACTTCTGCATTTCGCTTAAAAAAAAAAAAAAAAGGCGGGGGGGGGAAGTCTGAAATGCTTTTGGAACAGTGTCTGGAAGAAGAATAGGAGGATCTGTCAGTATCAGCTAAACCTGTTTCCGGGTTGTTCCTCTTTACTATAGTGGCATCTTGCTAATACCTTATTGGATTCAGACTATATTTGGGGAGTGCTATTACTTTTTTATTAGCAACCTTTGGTAGAACACCAGACTGCAGTGTTTCTTTCTCAAGGCTCCAGTAACAGTATTGGAGCCACGCCTTTTACTATTGTCACTGGGGTTTTGTTTGCTTATTAGTTGTCACGTGAATTTGATAGGAAAGTCTATGAAGTTGAAATCCTGAAAAACAGATACAGGAAAATGTGACGGAAATAGTTCAAATACACATTCATACTCAGACTTACAGTCAGAGCTATATTTGGAAAGACTTTTCTAAGAACAGACTACTTTAACTTCATTTCCTACTTAGTATTTATTTATTTATTTTATCTCAACAATCCAGAATTAATGACACTTGATACACATTTCTGAATGTATTATGTACACTACAGAATCTCAGCCTGCTAAATCACACAGTGGTAACTTGTACTTAACCAAGACCATACAAGTCCAATAGATGATGGAGTAAAAAGTAATTCTTCCAGCTGGTTATTGAGACTATACAATTCAGAAAACCAACGAACAGCAGGAGGAAACTATCTCTTCACTTTTGTTCTTTTGCAGAGCTTCATTCTGGGTTTTTTTACTTTTGAATGTTCCTTAAGAGCACTTCGACAACCATACATCTCTGTTTACATAACTAAATTTTAAGGGAATTTGAAATACATTTCTATTCCAGTGAAATTAAACATGAATGGTTTGTTTTGTCATTTCCTTAGATCTTGTCTATATAAGGGATTTTTTTACACTAATGGATTGTGCTGGTCCAAAGACCCAGGGAAGAAACATTGTACAACTGTAGAAGTTTGTACAATGGCAATATTGCCTCTATTCCAAACAGACTATTCACTGAGGGGATTAGATTTTCAAGCTAGAGTCTTCGCCAAAATTGCTGTGTATTTCTCCTGCCCAAAGTGCCTCCTGACTGTAAGTTTCAAGCTGCTGTTTCTGTTGGGCAGAGAGAGCACCCATGAGGGAGAAAAAAACCAGGTAGCCTGCTCAAAAGGTATCAGTTGGAAAGAAAAAAGGCACTTGAAACATGTGGAATGCCAACAGTTCTAAATAATTTGATGAATGGGGATTACTTTTGCATTTCAAAATGAAAACAGACCACCTCTGATGTTCACCTCTAATGAACATACTTAGAGAGTGTGTTCATAACTCATTTCAGGCACAGAGTAGCTTACAGAGACATTTCTAAATGTACACTTTCCTGTTTACAGTACCTAGATACGACTGACCTAGGCTTGAGCATCTCTATAGCAAAGCTTTATCTCAATGGGCATGCACACCTGCCTCTGTATAGGTAGGGATGTATTACATGGCCGTCTGTTTTGAGGTGCTCTGGGATGCTGTCTTGGTTGATGGTTTTAGTTGCAGAAGAATGTAATCAATGTGTGAAGGAGGTGTGGGAATGGCTTGAGAGGATAACTTCGTCATAAGATATTGCCTCAGTGACCACTGACAAATGGATAGGTTCAGGTACAAACCAGAGTCTGAACTTAAGAACTTAACTTGAGCAAGAACTTTTACCCATCCCAGAGGACCTGATGTTTTTTGACTATGAAAGATACATTAAAGCATGTGTAGTAGCCTGGGTCAACTTAGTTAACGATATCCCATTAATGACACGTATGAACCTGGAAAGTGTGAAGTCAGCTGCAATGTATTAAGGATCATGTTCTTGGACCTAGGTTACATAGTTGTATGTTCTGTTTACCTTGGCAAAAATTACCTGTTGATGAGAAAAATATTAGTGGCAGGAGCAAACTGGGAAGGAGGAGCATGATAAGAAATATTTCTTGAACTGTGGAAGGGAAGAGATGATCTCTTCTTGCACGGGAATGAGGTTTTTAGAGGAAAAGATTTGTATTAGAATCTGACTTGAAACCCATTATATATTTCTTCCAGACTATAATCTGGCGTCTTAGTTGGCTTTCTTAGAGCTATATTGTGGAAGTACTATGCTAGTGAATTTGGCAATCTTTCCATCAGAAACACTTAAGATCAAACAGCTGCCCTCATATGCATGTGTGCTGTTCCTATTCATGTCAGCACAAGTTATGCATGCTTGTAGGAAGACAAGATTTGGTCCTATGAAACTGAACAGTTGCATTGTATTTTCATACTTGGAAATGAGAGCTCTAACCAGAGATGGTGCTGATGTTTTTATTACTTTTACTAACACTGCTGGCTGTGGTACGACTCTTAAGTGTGGGTTTTTAAAGCCTACACCTGATGGAAATGCTCTCCCTTTTTTTTTTTAATCCAGTGAGAATAGTTACATTTAGAAATGTTTGCTGACCAGACTGCCACACAGAAAACTGAACAATAAAAGTGAAATTGAAACAAGTCATATCTTCTCCTTTAAAAGAAATGCAAACAATAAGCTGTCAAAATTGAGCTTTAATTTTTTCATAGTAACAATATAAATTATATGAAAGAAGAAAACATATAACTGAATTACTTGAAGCTGTCAATGTCCTGAAGCCTCTTACATGAAATGATTGAAGAGATACATCCAAGAAATTGCATTAAGCTCACAACTGTGTGATGTTCTGGAACTATGATCTGTGGAACTTACCTGTCTAACCATTCAGTATTACTGCAGAGTCCCATTTGGGCACTGCTTGAAAAAGAAAAGTGGCTTTGGGCCATTGGTACTTAACATGCATAAAGGTTACTGAGTACAGCTACTTTAATGTGTTTTAGTCGTTTACTGTTTCAGAGTCAGAGAATTATAATGTAGTCAATGAACATTCTTGCAGAGAAAACGTCCAACAGAAGCTGCAGAATACAAGGCTCTCACTGTCTGAAATTTCTTTAAATATAAAATCAAACTTTGTACATCTGTAAACATATTGATATAAAGTTCAGTGTCTTTACTGATTTTATCTTCTGCTGTAGTATATGTCATTTGAATTGATGCAAATTCTTTTTGTTCACTGGATTAGTCTTTGTAGAAATTTCTTTGTGCTAGAAACAAAGGGTTTTGAGGAGAAAACATAATTTGAAACTACAGAAATTACAAGGAATCACACTTTTAAGGGGTTGAATTATCTGCTGCTAAATACATTAACTGTTACTTCATTGGCATTTAGTTTATCTTGTGCGTTACATTTACTGGAGCAACACATGCAGCATTAAAGATAGCTACAATAACAAATGTGTATAAAGTTATTGGAATGCATTGCTCTGCTGCTCTGATTAATATTTGTTAATCTACTCATGCCTGCATATTAGTGTTTTGTTGACTTCTTGCATATTCTTCATGCAGTCAGATCCTTGTGACATTTAAATAGGGGAGAAAGTAAATTGTCGGTTTATACTGTTTGATTAATTACCTTATATAGAACTTGTTTTAAGACAAATAAGCGAAGTGATAATACAGTGAGAAAGCTTAGATTCTGTCTTATAATGAGAATTTCTGGCATTTCCAGTTTTGTGTTAGTGCTGCTTAGTTAGAATGTGTAGCTAGTCTTTATGGACAGGAGGGAGTTTTATCCTCAGTGGATAATTAATGAATTTTTAAAACAGTATTGTATAATATTGATGAGCAGAAATGAAGGGTTTTGGAAGGGCTTGTCTGCATAGCCAGACTCGACAAGCGTACTTTTTGAGAATAACATATAACACAATGAACAAAATATGACTATCAGAGAATAATTTAAGTGGTGAGTCTTCGGAGGCTTGATCATGGAAATTTTGGACAAGGTTGTTTGCTTAGTTTTGTTTTGCCTTCTGTGAGGGAACAATGTTCCTTGGGTTGTTTTTTTCTAATTTAGTAGGAAGTGAACTGTTGCACTTGCAGTGTGAGGGGAAAAAAACCTCGCAACTCCTGAGTTGTATCTTCTAGAGCAATTTTGGAAAAAGAAGCAGTGAAGTGAAATGTAGATGTGACTTTTAAATGCATGTTTGTCCTGTACTCATTTGGTGATGAGAGGTCTTTACAATTAGATCTTACTGTTTTATTAATGTCAGATATAAAGGAAAGAGGGTAACTCACCTATTCTGAAATACACTTAATATTCAGGTTAGTTTCAAAGGAAGTTCAGTGTCCCCATCTAAGGTAGTTTTCCTTCTTTTTTTTCCCATGTGCTCAGAGGTGTGTTTCCTTCCCAACCTCTTCTCCGTTCTTCCAACCAGCAAAGAAGAATGTAGCAAAGCACTGGTGAGGTGGCCTCGTTTTGTGTTTAGATAACTCTGACTACCTCCCAAAAAGTGCTCTGATTGATATCCTTTAGTGGAGTTCATCAGGCTTAGTTTTTTTGGAACCTCATGATAGGCCTACATCCTCTTTCAGAGGTGAAAAGCAAGAGCTTTATCTATGAAGCCATCTAGTTTCCCCAGGGAAGTTTACAGGATAAAAGAAAAAAAAAAAATCTTGTAGTTAAAGTTGGGAAAACTAGAATCAGCGTAAACTTTCGTTAGTCTCTTCCTCTGAAGAAGCATTGAATTGCTGAAAAATGGAGGAAATATGTGCTTCCAAGAAATTCCTTGTGGACAGTTTATGCTTTTGAATTATAGACCTGACACTTTCTAGTGGCTTTTTCTTAGTCCGTAATGTTACTTCTCAGGGCATAGTCTATTGTAGTGAATTAGGGTACGTTTTTACAGTTTATAATTATTGATTTTAAAAAACCCCATAAATGCTAAGCATGTAATAACTGGCTTTTAAATTTTTCTGTCCATCATAGTGTTTTATACCTACCCACAAACTAATACTGTACCTAATGATTCACACTAGACCTTACCATCTCGTCTGCATTATATTGTTACTCTATGTCTTAAATTGATGTTGCAGTCTTGCAGGAAGCTCCTGATGGTTGCTGGATTTCTTCTCCAAGTTCCCTAGTACTATTCAGTAGGATATTCAGTATCTCACCAAGACATATATTGTAATGATGGGGAAGCTTTTTACAGTATCTGTCTTGATGCAGTATGTATTGTAGACTTATTTTTTTAAAAACTTTTGTTAGGAGTCTGAATACTGGAATTGCAAAAGCTTTTAGTTTTTGATAGCTGGCAATACAGCTATTCTGACGAGCACAACTCTTGACTGAAGTCTAGTTTATTAAGCATCTTTATCTGCACCATCTGGAACCTGCTGTTAATCCTACTGTATAGAAGGAGGTGGGGAGAACCCACAGCAAGGTGCATATTTTCTTCGCAGGACACTTTCTGAAAGAGTATAATTGTGGTGAAACAAAGAGCTTTTCATGGATGAGGTATTTCTGTATGTTCACTGTGAATGAAGTTATGAAATTGGTACATCATTAATACAGTAAGATTTCCTGAATGGCTGTGTAGAATGAGTACATAAATGTGTTTTTTAACAGAGTATTATTCCCTGTTATTTAAAAAAATCACGTGAATGATACAAGGTACCAGAACTTGTTTTTACAAGACAAAATGTATTTGTACCTACTGTGTTCATTCCCTTGTGTTCCAGTTCTTTTTTGAAGTGGTTACATTTAAAACTGCGTAGTCATCTTGAAAAGTGTGCTTGGGAATGTCGTCTTTAATTTCACGTAATAGAAATAGTAGATATCTTAAGTGGTTTTAAGTATCATTAAGATGCAAGGTAGTGACAGCACTACAGTATTTAAGTGAGCCATTAAACACTAATTTTGTAACACTATCATGTCCCTGGAAGTACTATCTAGGGCAAAATGTTTATTTTATCAAGATATGTGAAAAAGTATTTAATTCTCACAGCTTTTGTATTAGGGGGATATACAGTTGGTTTTAAACATAATATTTTACAATATTTTTTCTGTGAAAAGTTCTCAGATACACAGTTGTGACCATTGTAAATTGTATGTAGATTTCCAATGCAGATAAATTAAATGGTAAGTTTTGTAGCAGAAAGAATAAAATGATGACAGGACAGTAAGACACTGGAAAGTAATCTGATAAATGACCAGTGTTCTACAGGATAGTGAATGTAAAGCATTAAGTTTGTTTTTCACTGGTCTTTTGTCACAGGATGAATTAATTTCAGAGGGGGATTTTCTTATTTTTGTCATCAGTAAAGAGCTTATCTGTGAATAAATTACCTATATTTATTCTCCCACAGTAAGTGTGGATGTATGCGTGGGTGGATGGATGGCAGAACTGTACTTAGGTAATGTCCTGTGAAAAACGCCAGATCTCCCAAGTATGGCTGTTTTTATCTAACACTGGTGATCTGCGAACAGAACTCCTCCATGGAGGACCTGTCGTAACTCTGAATCTAGCAGGATCACTGCCAATGTCAGGGTTTTGCTGAACACAGCAAGATCTCTTGCTTCCCCTCTCTGGCTTAGTCTGCCTTACTTTCATCATGCTTGGGCAAATGTGTGCATACACAAATCAAATTATTAGTGGTGGTGTTTATTCCAAGTGCTTGTAGGGAGTGTTAGAGACAGTGAAAGAGTTTGTAAGGTCTTGCAGGCTGGGAGAACTGGGAAGCGCTCAGCCAGTGTCCTACCTGGAAGGTACCTTTCAGGAGTCCTCCAGGAAGGAACAGACAGGCATATTTTGGATGATGGGCTTCAGCATCACAGGAGATTGGGAAAAGTATGTCAGACACAAACTAGCAACTGAAATTTGTATTGAATAGAAACAATGAGTAGTCTTTTTAGTACTTTATTTTCAATATTTTCCTCATATTCTTTTTACAAAAATGAATCACACTTAAAAAAGATTTTCAGAATTATTCATCATTTTGAATGCCTTCTGATTTTGAATTACTGGATTTGAGAGCTCTCCCTAAAGGGCTCAGTTTTATTGGAAAATGCTAGCACTTTTCCTCTCGCCTCCTAGACAATGTGATTCATTCCAAATGTTCTAAAATGACCACCTAAAATCACAGGGCGCTAGTGAAAATATTGCTCGTCATCTTACATGCAAAACTTAAAAGAGCAAGGACTTGTTCTGCTCATACAGTTTTGGGGTTTTTTTTTTTTCATTTTATCTTGCCAGCTGCTAGGACAGAAGGTAGAAAGACTTTGTAGGGAAGCCCTGAGTTGATATGTACAATCTTGATTTACTTTGCGGGATTCATTAAATCAGAAAGCTTAATAGGAGCAAGTAATAAACCCTCCAGGGCCCTTGTACAGAAATAATTTGCAGGATCTGGTCCTTAGTTTGTTTCTGATCAGTGGGGTTTTTTTGGTTTTTTTTTTTGCATCTTACAAAATGAGTGACAAAATTCCCACTGACTGTGGAACAGGCTGCCCAGAGAAATTGTAGAGTCTCTTTCTCTGGAGATGTTTAAAACCCGCCTGGATGCCATCCTGTGCAACCTGCTCTAGGTGACCCTGCTTTGGCAGGGGGATGGACTAGATGATCTCTGGAGGTCCCTTCCAATGCCTACCATTCTGTGATTCACTGACATAGGATCAGGCCATGCTGCGGAGAGGATATCAGCCACTACAGGGTAGCTTTGATGTTTTTAGTGTGATGGATTGTGGCTTCTTTGTCTTTTGCAACTGGTCATATTTATGGCTTCAAGGAAGAATACAGTTAGGGTAGTGTATATTCATTAGCACTGTGGTGGAGGAGAAAGTGTTAAGTTGTGGAATATTACAGGTTTAAAAGGGCAGCTAGAGAGAGAAATATGGGTACTATGTGGTATCAATAGCTAAGAAAGCTTTTTCTTTCTTTCTTTTTTTTCTCTCTCTCTCTTTTTCCTCTTTTGTAGTGGAAAAAAGTTTCATACAATATATCTGTGTGCAAACCAGGGTGACACATTAGTTTGGGAAGTATATATATCAATAGCATAAAGGTCAATGCCTGAGTTTTACGCAAGATATTTAGGGATGAATGGTAAGCTTTTATGTGCCATGTGATAATATTGAAGGGAGAAAGTCTTAAATAGTGAATGGCTTAAGTTTTACTGTTCTCCCAGCATGCTATACAGATTTATGGTGCAACAATAAACTGCATGTTCGTCACCCTGTCATCTCACAAATGCTAATGACTAGGTAACAGATAATTTCCCTTTTAAAATGCATCTACTTAATGTTGATTTGAGATGTTCCACAGTTATTTTTTATCTAATATTAGATAACTCCCCACACCTTTAATCCATCTTCAGTGGAACCTAGCCAGGTATAGACTTCCATGGTTACAAATCTAGTTTTGCTGTGAAGGGAAGTTGAAATTCCACCATATAAAACGTTCAGTTTTCTGATGTCTAGTTAGAAACATAGGAGGGTATCCTAGCGCTGCTTTCCAGTTGTGCACACTGAGTTTTACCTTGTTTATCTCAAATATTTTGTATTGCATGTTAATTAAATTTTTACGTATCCTACTAGTATAAAAGATATTTAAAAAAGAAAAAGAGCACCCCTGCAGTTCTAACTATTCTATGCAGATGTCTTCCAAAATTTACAGGTACAATTTTAGTGGTGGTGGTTGGTAAATAGATTTTTTTTTTTCCCACTTATTTATCAGCAGACTTGTTTTTATATGTATTAGTGACAGAATGGACTAAGCACAGCTGTAAGTTATTGTATTTCTGTAGAAAATGGAAAATAGTGTAAAGTTGGTTTTGTTAAATGTTGGCAGTTTTTAAATAAACTTTTCATCTTCTAAAAACCTCTGTTTTCTATGACAACATATTTACCCTGGACTCCAATTTCATTGTTTACCAACAGACATCCTACCTAATTATTGCTAATCTCTTTTCAGTGATAAGCTGCTTCTAACAGGAACTGCATCTTCCCTTGTGAATTTAGGTGATGGCAGCAGACTTATTTTATGGTCTATTTAAATGTCGACAGTTCAGACTTTTTCAAGTGCATTCCTACATCTTTTGTTCAAGCTTAGCTTATGAAAGGATGGCAATGAACAGCAGCTCTTCCGTGTAAGAAATTTCCTTCTGGCAGTAGACAGCTGGCTGTACTGGCTCGAGCTGCAGAACTTGGACAGCTGAACGATGCTTATGTTTCTGTAGCTTCAGCAGGATGTTCAGTGACATGCTTGCCTTTTTTAAAATCTGGAATCGACTGGAATAGCTTATGCCAGTCTTTCCAGGGTCCATACAATTTCTGTGCTGTCATAATTGAAATGAAACGTTTCATGGATCTTGAAAGCAGGTAACTGCCCTCATGCTCAAAAAATATACTTTTGTTTGATTGATATTAAAGATAGATTTAATATAGAAGCATGGTACTTTGATCCCAGTTGATTGCCTTTAGAACATAAATTTTGCTGTGTAAATTTTATGGGGCTACCTGAAGAAGAATCTTCAGATGACCCCTAATCTGAAGTGGATGAAAATCTGCTTGACATATGCCCATTGTTTCTGTAAACTTTATAATTGTGCAAATACATATGCGTTAACACCTGGATTCACAGTTTTTAGATCTGCAGTTATGCTCCTCAAGTAGCATTCTACTTCACGTATATTTTTGTGTTTTCATTGATCATTGTTTATCAAAACTGACTTGTATGTTAAGATATCTTTCCTAGACTTGAGTTAATGCTGCAGTAAATTTCTTTCCAGTCCTTGTGTATTGGGGCAATCAGTAGCTCTCTTTTAGAGAGCTTTCATTCCAGGCTGTTACTCAAATAATTCTGAGGCTCATACAATTTAAATATTTAATAATTTATTAAATTATTAAATATTACTTTAAAATAATGCTGAATTACTAACAGAATGTGTGGTTGGGCTTGTTTTTTTTAATCTAAGCAAGTGGCTACATTAGGATATTTCAGTGTAACAGCATATGTAAAAGATTCTTCAGATAAGGTTAGGCAGTTGTGGATTTTACAGTGTATCACTGGAATCGTAGGTTAAATAATTCTCAAGTTTACTTAAATGTTTCTTGGTTTGCCTTGTTATCGTGGTATCTTGTTCATCAGATACATTTGCAAAGTAATGAGCTAATAACTCATATGAAAACAAATGAAAAATATGATGTGTCTGCATGGTCATTCTCTTCTACTTCCACTTTGTAATATTTATTTGTTCTCTGGTAGGGCTTCAAATCTTCCACTGTTTTCCAGTTCTAGTAAATATAAATGTTCCCTAGCTACTAATAAGCATATGAAGACCTCTAGAACTCCTTTACTGAATGTCAGAAGGCAGTGGTGCATTGTCTGGTTTCCCAGAGGTATGGAGCACATGGCTGTTCCCCTGCAGTCTGTTTGGGCTTGCGACACCTTTGAAAAGGAAGCCATGGATTCACCGCTTCCTTTGTAACTGAACACTTGAAGCACCTTTGAGAACTATTTTTCTGCAGTATCTGACAGAGAAGTGAAAAAAGGAAAGGGAGCGGAAATGTTAAGAAATATCTCAGTACAGAGGTGAGGCACAGCATGATAAAAAAAAAAGCAGGACAGAAGCAGTTTTGTCATTTGGTTAAGTCTTATCATTACCTACATGAGGTGGATCTGACATGCAGACATGTTGACAAGCTAGGAAAGTGTCTAAGGGATGAAGGTGACGTTTTGAGGGCAAGCGTGTTTCAACACTTGAAGTGAAGCATTCACAAGGGAAGGAGTTTTCTATTTTACTGTGGGACAGCTTTTTTTATTTCTCTTGCATATATACTATCTCAACTCTGATGTGCCCTGTAGTATCAGTATTTCTTTCAATGAAGTAACCTTTCCTGGTGTCTTACAGTTCAAAAGACAAGGTAGATAACAAAGACCTTTAGCTGCAGAACCTGTGGGTTTTGAAGGTCTTGCTTTCTTTCTCCATATAAGCTTGCTTGTTTAAACAGAAGTATTAATCTGCCTGGGACCTCCATCTGCTTGGAAACAGGGATGTCTCTGAAGGTGTACTTAGTGATTTCCACAGCAATTGGTGATTGCCAAGTGGAGTCAAATAGAAGACAGGAAGAGAAAGATCCGTGCAGCCATTTATTATCATTATCCATCCTAAAGCTAAAAGCGTACATCTTTCATGAGATGCGTATAGACATGAAGTTAAGTTAGACTATGAGGCATCCCGGTTCTGTAGCGTCACTTCAGGTTAGCGCATCTGTGTACGCATGTTTTAGCTGTGTGGGAGATGACTCTGTTTTTAGCCAGGGAGATTTATCAGAGCTGCAAACAAATCAGCGGAGCCATGAAAATTTAGTAGCCACTGATAATCTGCTGACCTTAATTTCTTTCCTCATTGAAGTGGCTTCACTATTGAAGGGCAATATGGCTTTTTCTGAGGAAAAGGGAAATAGGAACCTTCCTCTCAGTGCATAACTGCTGTCTTTACAATGTACTGTCTGGCCCCATTCTGCAGGTGACTGGCCCCTTTTGTACCTCTTGCTGTCTACCACTGCTTTGTTCCTCCCCATTCCCAGTGGGGTTTTCTGCCTGTTTTCAGGGACGTTGAAAACCTTGCTTCAGTGTAGTTTATTGTATCCCTTGACAGCTTTATTCTTTACTTTCTGAAGCCTTCTCAATTTGATTGGAAATGTAAATCATCCAAAAAGCCTTAAAAAGAAATAGAGATACTGGTTCCTGCAGCCCTAGCAAACACAGCCTATTCAGTTTAGCAGGGCTTGACTTGAATTAATAGAGAAAATAAAATATGCTTCCAGCTGCTCCATCTGTGATTGCCCCGTCTTACAGGGAAAACTGCAACTATGGCTTTAATTGAGGAATCGGAGAGGCGAGTGGGTGGCAGAGGTGAGAGGTAGTTTCTTAGGGGCTAGAATGGAGATGGAAAAGGAACATGAAATAGATATAGATCAATTCCCTTTCTGTCATACAAGATTTCAGGTTTTCTCAGTCAGCAGTAGGTCTTCAATTATAACAGCCAAAGTCTCGTGTGAGAAAGAGAACATACTTGAATTAATGAAGTGGATGCCACCTGGTTAAAAATAGGTATGCAGACTTCAAATGCTCATTGGTACACAGCAGGGCAAAGCTGGCTGCACTGAGTCATATTTGGGAACTGGAAAATGAACCGGGAAAATGCCTGTTCTTTGATATCCCTATTAACAGTACTAATCACTGGAAACTTACCAGCACACGGGTGAAATTGTCAGATCACCTGTGGGAGCTAGTAGAAAGTGGCACCGGATTGACTGTTGATGACTCTGGACATTGAGGCGAGAGAAAGGAAGGTACGTATCTCCATCCCTCTCTAATTAGAGGTTTCCATAAGAGAAGCAGAATTATAAAGCATATTTTCCCTTAAACCTGGAGGGCAAAGGAGGGGATGAGGAGAAGCCTACTGAATTATTTAGGTCTCTTTGTCACACTGAATGTAAGATGGACTCACCACCCCGAAGGAGTGTGATCACACAGCATGAGAAACCTGCTTCACCACTGCAGGGAGCTGGCCAGTGAACCTGCTCATCAGAAGATCTCAAGCCTCATCTGTCCCGTTGTGAAGGATAAAAGCTACGTTATACTGAGTGTTTCTGGGAGTCTGACTATGTCAGTGAAGTTGAGCCTTCTGTACACCTCCCTGTGTGGTAACTAGTTTGCAAGATACCGTCTTACTACTTTGTTTCTCCCTTGGTTATTTTCTGGACCAGTGAATGCTTTTTTTGCCTTTTTTTTCCTGTAATACCAAAAGGTTCAATGGGAGCAATAAGGAGTATGTCCCCACTCAGGCAAAGAAGGTAACTGTGTTTGAATATGGTATGTGGTAGTTAAATGTGCTAAGCTAACAGCTAACTTCACTAACAGAAGTGATTTATTATTGCAGTTGTCGCTTGCATAGTGGTAGATCTGTAGGAGAAGGACAGTATTTCATCTGTGCTTTTGTATTTAGTACTTGGCTGCTGTGACTTTCATTCTGAAGAGTTTAAATCATGTCACATGTTGTGAAAGGGCTTGGTAGTTATAATAAGGCAGATTATTAATGACTAAAGGTAATAGAGAGAAAGGAAACAAAGCTCTTGGATCTTACAGGTGTTGATCCTCGAAGTGCCAGCAATTAGTGGTTAGTGTTTTGATAATCAACATTGCCATGGCTGGCATCTCTATCCTCGGGGTGTCTACAGTCTGTTTACTTCATACTGCAATGAATGGGATATTGATATTTGATATGTAGGATTTGATATTTTGACAATGAACCTAGCTATTAGTGCTTTAATTCCATATTTTTCTCAGGCTTCCTATGAAATAAAGCAATACTGCCCATGCTTTATACATAGATTGCTAACACCGTAAAGCTAGACTAAAGCTGAGAAGAATAACCATTAATTTTGATTCTGCTTTGTAAAACCTGAAGCCTTTTTGTACAGAGCACTTAATGATACACATGACATTTTACATAGCCCTTCCAACATTCAGCACACAATTCCTGTTCAGTGGCAGTGCTCTGCATTGCTTGGCACACCACAGCTCCTACTTGGGACCCAAAAAACAAGGAATACTCAGTGTGCATATATTTGACATAATGCAAATTGGTTAATGCACTGTCACGCAAGGAGGAGGCATCTGGGACATGGCTCTTTGGTCTGGCTCTTGGCCTCCATAGGTCATCCATCGTGCCCTCAAAGGAGATAAATTCAGCCTGTGTGGAAAATTTTTATTCCATTTTGAGTGATCTTTGTAGTCCTATGTTATACAAAAATAGAAGAATATGTGTGCATGTATATATATGTTTTGTGATTTCAGTTTCTAAATTCTACAAAAAGAGTAGAGAGAAAGTGCTTAGATTAATGAGTAGCAGGCATAATTTTTACTAAGACTGCAATGTTGCAACTGCAGCAAAGAATCCGTGGCATATTTGCGATATACCACACATGGACCACAGTGTTCAATCTTAGTATTGATACTTCTTGTGTGAACATATTGCATATAGAAGGAACTTTTAATAGGTTAACTGTTTAAACTCCTACCTACCACAGTTTGCTTCAAAAACTGGTAGTGAAATGAATTTCTGCACATACTGTTTTCACAGCAGCCTTTATTCGGGAAGGTCTCTAACACCAGAAGTTCTGAATTCAGAAACCATTTTGCTTTTCATGTCATTAGTTACATTGTAACAGTTAGAATAGAGGTGTCTTACTATGCATTAATTATCTATGAAGATACTATTTTCAACGTAGATCAATATGAAGCAATAATACCATAAATCAATAAAAACGGGCTTTATTTTAATAAAAGTGAATCTAAAAAAATGTGCTTCCTTCCTTCTTCCCTCTTAACATACTTCAGTTTATTCTTATGGTGACATATTGTAAAACCATGACAACAAAAAAATCACAAGAGAGGTCAGAAATACCAAACTACCTTCAGCCAAAATTAAGCTAAAGTAAAACAAAGAGAATACAGAATACAGAATAACAGTTGGCTACATCTTTACAGCGAGACTAACGTTTTTTTAAAGGAACTGTGCTGTCAGTACTTTAAATTTGTCTGTTTTGGAAGTATGTCTGTCTCCTCTAACTCTCCTAAGAGGGACAAAAATGTAGACCTAGGATCTGCTCTTCCTTCTGCCTTCCTTCTTTGTGGAAAAAAATGGTTACATGTGAACGTATATTTATGTACCTATGTACATACTTTGAGCAGGGATGAAATTTCCTCACCAAAGTAATCAAAGATCCCATTTCTTTAGCGATAGCCATAAGGGTGCCTTTCACCTTAACTTGGTTCATACACTAATGCTAGCACATTTCTCAGCTAGCCATCCACTGACCCCTTTCACTCAGTTGGACTGCCCACTCTTTTCACCTGGACTTTGTCTCATTTGTTGCTGCCATCTACCATTTGGTGACTAGTGTTTATACAGAGTCCCCCATTAAGTGAAGCTTTTGCAAATGGAAGGTATAAAACAATCTTTCTGTAATGAACTTAACAGACGTATCTGAATTTGATCTAAATAAGCTAGCTTCTTCCTGGGCTAATTTACTTTGACAAGAAGGATGTTCCATTTTCAGCATATAGAGTAACACACTTAACATTTAAAACTTCATTTATTTCTATGCTTCATCATTACCTTAAAAATCGTGTTATAACAGACTTCAGATACATTCATAGCTCTTGTAATTTGAATGAATGCAAATATTAGCATAAACACAAATCTAGACAAACTATTGTTTTTCATTTAGTCTGTTCCTTCTATGTTCTATGACAGCTGCTCTTGTGTTGGGTCTGCTAACTCTTGTATATTTCAGTTGCTTCATATTTCAGTAAAAACTGTTGACTTTTTTATCCTTATATTTGCTCCTGTGGTCTGAATGCAGGCCCCCACCTGGAGGATTTCCTCGTTGATTTGGAGTAAGTTAGGCTGGGTTGGGGTTTTGGTTTTATGTATTCACTGACCTTCAGACAAGATACTGACTCCCTCAGACTTACATTACATTTCTCCGATAAGTGATGCCCAGATATCACCAGCTGTCATGAGACTGACGCTTGAAAAGGGATCACATACAATTAGTGGCCACTTTAAAATGAAAAAAAAAAAAAAAAAAGTCTGTTTCACTGGCACTTCTCTTTCAAACAGTGTTTAAAGGAGCATCTTCAGCCCTGCCAGGCAGTGTGGTGAGGCCTAAGATGTAAACAGTTGCCAAGTGCTCAAAGAGCAGGTGTGAAATAATGTGACCTATTTTTTGCATGGGATAGCCAACATTGTGATATTTATGTGCTTCAAAGAAGAAACGGTAAAAGATCACACCTGGTATCGGTCACAAGCTTCACCTTGAAAAAGTAAGACTTGTGGCGCATTCTGAAAGCCCCACGTGCAAGTGATGAGCTGGATCCAGTAGCTCACTAGCAGGAGGGAGTTTGTGCCTCCAGGGATCCTTCACTGGGAGTGCCTCCTTTTGCGCTCTCTTGGACCCCTTGGGGCTACCAGTGTAAGTGCCTCAGCTGAGGTTCCCCCCACTTGCTGAAATGCAAAACCAAAGCTATCATGAACAGGAGTGCTAAGTCATTAAGTCAAAACCTGAAATTGCAGCCAGGAGGCTATGGATTAAAAAACTGGAGCTGAGCCTGATTCTAGCCTGTTTTTGCCAAGCAGTTGGGCTGCTGCCATGACTGGTTTCTATGGCATGACATACAGTGCTAGAAGTACCTGACTCCAGGAACCAGCCCACCAGTGAGGGTACCATTTGGCTTGTTGCTGAAGTGACAAAAAATCCCTGTCGAAGAAAAAAGATCCAGTTGCCCGATTAATGATACAGTCATTCGGGGTTTTTCACATTCTGTAGAGCCAGCACTCCTACTGTTTGTGGTCCCGGCAAGTGTCTTTGGCTAGGGGCTTTGCCTACCTCACCAACAGATGGAACGGGCACTGACCCTCCCAAGTCCAACACTTCTTTCAACCTTGCGATCCGCACGCTACTGCTGCCTTCTCTGAAATAGGCTTTAAACTTGCTTACATCCCTCTTCCTGAGACACCTCAGAAACCGCACTGTAATAGAAAGACGAAATGGAGGTGAAGCTATCAGCAACATCACACTGCTGGAAGACACACAGTCCGGAACATCTCTTTTAACTTTTTTCTCCTGTGTAGATGAATCTGAACCACAGGTTGAGACTCTGCAGAGTAGCTGTCAGAGAAGGTCATGTTGGTGGACTGACAATGTCCTATCTCCATCTGCTGCTAGGTCTTAGATGGGGAAGAGCAAGGTAATGTTGAATTGTCCCATGCACTGTGTAGATCTGATAAGCAGCTAAATTAACGTATAAAACCAGCAGTGGAGCTATTTGCTGCACTTCGGCAATGTGCTGGCAGAGATTGCTGAGGGAAATAATTTAGGTCTGAAAAGAAAGTCCTGGAAAATGGGAAGTCAAAGAAATACAAGTGACATTGAAATGTCCTTGCTAATAAGCTGTCCTGGTTTGAGGTAAAACAGAACCAATTTTCGTTTCAGTAATTTTACTTTTCAGTTAAGCCTCTTCTAATTCTTTGAAATTAACAGTGTATTTTTCAGACAGTGTCAGTTTCTAGCAGATAAGGTCCGATGTTTATAGTTGATGCCAAGGAACGGGATGCAGAGAGGCTCCTGCTTATCCTTATTGCTGTAACACCCAAGGGCAGCTAACTCTGTTACTTGCCCTGTTGGAGGGTCAGAAGCGGAAAAGCGTAGAGGGGTCACACCTGCGGGGAGGAGCAGACAGGACAGGTGACCCAAAACTGACCCACAGGGTATTCCATCCCATCTGCCTCATGCTCGGGATAAAAGCTGCGGGATCAAAGGGGTCAGCCTCTCTTCAGTGGCCGGTGTCCAAGCAGGAGTCTGTCTGTTTGTCTGCCTTTGATGCCAATCCGTGCATTCCTGAATCCAGATCCAGAATCCGGTTTCCATCCATCACTGAGTCCAGTCTGGGACTTTCCCAGTGCCTGCCAGTGACATGATTGTCATCCTGGGAGCTCGATATGGTTTTGTATATATTATATATATTGCATTATTTTCTTATTAATATTATTACATTTTCTTTTTATTATTGTATTATTAATGTTTCGTTAAAGTAGTTTAGTTTTTTTCCAATCCATAAATCTGTCTTTACCTCATTCTTCTCTCCCTTCTTTGAAGGTTAAAGAGAGCACCTGTCATTCATTCAGTGGCCAGTCCAGCCCAAACCACAACAGATTTATCGGTGCCCAACATGAGGCTCGACCAGGGCTTTGACACATTTCCTGAATAGTTCAAATTCCAGCTTGCTCAGCTGAGAGAGTACAGGATTTTTTTCTACGAGAGCCTTAAGGGGTTGGAAATTAAAACAGACAGCTCACATTATGTCGTTCCTGAGCAAAACATTGTATCGTGCCTTTATATAGGGCTTTGTTTAAAGTTAGTTCATGCAATGCTGCTTAACCTGCCCAATGTGTTGTATAATTTATTTACTCTTTGTGTCCGTTTGTGGTGTTTTAAACGTGCTATTCTGCTGTGGTGTTTGATGCAGATCTGTAATATGATAAATTGGATAACGGCTTTACCTGCATATCTTGGGCATCATGTAATAGATTCTATTACTAATTACATTTTCAGTTTTACCTTGGGAAAGTTTACCTCACCCTTTAATGCCAAATTGAAACCACTAGAGCTAGGGGATGGATGCTTTTCGGATTTCGGAAATGATTGTTACTTTCTTAAAATCATGATTTTATTATGGATTCTCCTGAATGTGTTTCAGGAGTGGTTTCATATTAAATGTTGGTGCAGGAGTAGGTATTGTAAGACATGGACTGCTGATATTCAAATCCCATGAGCCAGTCCGCCACCCCTACTGGCACGAGCTACTCCAGCCTCGACAAAGAGCACTGCCACTACTCCAGCTACTCCAACAATGACCACTGTCATTACTCCAGCTGCTCTGACAATGAGTACCGCTGCTACTGCAACTCCATCAGTACCTGCACAAGTCGCCCCAGTGACAAGGAAGCAAAAAAAGAGGTCACCTTGTTCCCCTGACCCTTTATGACACACACCAGATAAATCCAGACAGCACGGGAGAGACCTAACACAAAAGATATCCAGAAGGAAATGCTCGTGTCACAGGAGTTTTTGGTGAGGGCAAAAAGAAGTCATTTTCAGCAAGACCTTATTTTTTGTCTCTTGCCTGAAAAATGCCTCCGTACCACACAGCCACAGGGAGACAGGCAATGCCTGTGGTTGCCACCAGGAGTCCCAAACCTCCACTCTTGGTTCCAGAAGCTGCAAACAATCGGGATGCTCCCAACAGGTCAGCTCCTCGAAATCCCACGTATGAAGGTAGCTGAGGAGGAGTGTAAGGTAAGGTAAATCAAATCAGTCTTCTCCAGGCTCCCTGTGCTCCCTTTCCCGCTGCTTGCACGTGCTGGCTCCTGTAACCTGCAACAGATCTATCAGGGTAAAAACTACAAGGGCAGCTGGCATATTTATTTTAACATTTTTATTCCTTCTCAGAGGTTCCCGGTGTTTGAGTTTTGCTACAGATTCCCTTGAGCACCTGTATGAAAAATACGAAAAATCCCAGTTGCGAGATACTCTCTCTGAATTCATTGGCTTCAGTAAACATCACATTCTGTTCAAGGCTGCTCTGAGAAAAAACAGCCAAAGCAGTATGAAGCCAGGTATTTTACATAGATAAATTCTTCAATCTGATTATAAAGTAAGGTGCTTTATACTCACTACACAAATAATTGTTCTGACTGTTATACCTGGAAAATATTTTATTTTCCATCACCGTAGTCGTTAAAATTCCTAGGGTGTTCATGTCATAGTTTGAACATATATTATAATCTATAATGCAAAGGAGGTTTTCTCAAATTGTCTTTAAACTGTTACAGCTTTTCAGAAAAAGATACAGTCTTGGTTTATTCAGCAGTTCCATACAAAGAACCACTGTCAGCTTTATTGCTTATCTATGCTTATGTCTCAAAAAACTGTAAAAACAGTATGAAAAAGTGACTGATTCACTAGTGAAGGGGAAGAGCGGAGCAAAATTCTCTACAGTGTGTAAAAAAGGGGACAGTAAATTGAGAGTGACCTTCAAGTAGATTATACTCCTTTAGCATATTTCCAAACTTTCAAAATTGCCTACTTCAATGTGCTGTTGCTGAATTCCTCAAATACTGCCATGTGTCATGATATTATCCCTATGGCTGATTCCCTTTTATTATACCTCAGGCTTTCAGAATTTTTTTATATCTTTGGGATTTTATTTATTTTGCAATTAAGTCTATTGCCTAGTATTCTGGAGGGCATGGCATTTTTACTTTATTATACCCTGGAGAGCTTTCTCCTTGCCAGCTGTCTATTTAAGGCCTCTTCGTAAAGGAGGCTGCATTCTTTATAATTTAAATTAATTAAATATTTAGTATATGGCCCCTCAGGCAAAGTAAATGCTTCAAAGCATAACTGGTGATATACTGTCCCCTCAGATCATTACAACATTAGAAAAGGGTCAATGTGTTTTTACAGGCTATGGCAGGACAGGCTACAATAATTGCAAGCCAAGAGAGGTGAAGTTTTCTATTCTAGCATATGGGAGGGCTGCTCCAAAGCTTCACCAATGGGATGATGGGAATCATCAGAAAATAAGGTTCATAGAAATCTGCACTGACTTCTCGAGAGCAATGATCAATGCTTGAAACAGCACTAGGAAACTTCAACTGATTAGAGGCTATCTTGCTGGCATGTCATAAGATATAATCAAAGAAAAGGGAGAAGAAGCATTTACAGAATAAAGCCTTTGAGACCTTCCAGTACTACCTTAAAGACTACACCTATCCAAGTGATAAAGAAAATGCCAAGCATCTTCCTTGTGCACTTGTCTAGTGTGCAGGAGTGCTTGAAGATGTGTTAAGGTATCATTCCCTGACATAGGAAATAACTTTATGAAGAAAAATGTCTGTGGAGCCTAAGTGTTTGTTGTGCTGCTACTGAGTTACAGACTGGATGCAGACACGCACAGTGAAATTTTACAGGTATGTTTTATGGGAAGTCAGAATAGATGACAATACTGGTGACTTCTAGTCTTGAAAACCATAGGTCTGACTCTGTACTCCCGACTTAGCTATTTCAAACCAAGCTAATGTAAGAAGGTAAGCTGGTTGAGTCTAGGAGATTTTATTCATAAAACTGTCTTCCTTCAGTTCATTGGTCCAGTATCAGAATTTGAAAATGTTTCCCTTCCTGAAAGCCACCTACTTCAGTACCTCTGAAACAGTCCACACTATTCTAGCAACAGATAATTCACACACCACTGGAGCTGCAGATTAATGCTTTTTGACATATGAAAGCTGTAATCCCAAGCTTTCAGGCAGTAAAAAGCATTCATTTCTGTCCCATGTGGATCTTGAGCTATCTGACCTTAAAACTATGTCAAGCTTGCGCTGGTCTTTTCAGCCTGTGAGAGCCGTTTTGCCTTTGGCCCAAGGCTGAAAGTAGCAAGTCGCAGACCTAAGACCATGGCAATGTTCAGTTCCTGAAAATACATACAAGCTGACTAGATTAGTAGACCAATGTAGGTAAAAGTGCCTGAGCTGCCATGGCCAAGGCTTTTATCTAGGCTAATGGGTATATAAATAGAGGTGGATTGTAGACATGCTGAATGCAATTAATGTGCTTTGCAGGGCGTTGTTTTTTTCCTGAAAAGGGAAACCTTCAGCATAACTTCTTACCCTTTGACTTATCCAGGCCCCGTTAACGAGATGCTGCACACAGCAGCTTGTGCCAAATTGACCCTAAAATATTACAAGAACAAAAGCAGACTGTGTCATTGTGGAGCAGATTTAGAAACCCTGTATGACTTTGTCCACGAAGCCCAGAGGAGCTCCGTGTGTACACAGGAACTGAGGGGAACGAGGACTCTCTAAAATCTAGCAATTTCCATCTGCCTTTCTACCTCCATAGCAGAACGGAGCGGCAAGCGTAACCTCAAGCCCTGCATGAGGCGGTGAGGCTGGTCTCAGCTGGTGCAGGACTTCTGGGAAGAAAGGCCTGTTTGCACCCATTTTCCCTAAGGTAGGCATGTCTTGGTCACTGGATGAGGCCTTAAAAGCCACTGACACATGGGACAATGCAAATGCTCGTCTTTAAATTGAAATACAGGGTGGGGGGAAACCTATATACAATGAAAAATCGGTTCAGTGTAAATAGCGCTATTTACATTGCAAGAGTGTCTGAATATGCCAGAAACTGGCTGACGTGCATTTGTCACAGATTACCACAATGACTTAGAAAAGTGTCACCCTCACAAGGTTATCATTTAATGTCCAGCAGATTGTGTAGATTCATCCACAGCGTTACTTCGTTTTGTAGATGTTACAGATTAGTCTTGGTGCTTTTGATACTAGTTTTTCAGTCAGGTTTCATTTACTGTATTTAAATGTGAACTGGTCAGTCTTAAAAGGGCAGTTTACATTTGCCCAGGAGGTCAATTTCATGTAAGTGTGGTTTTACAAAACTCAACGTTTTCAGAAACGTTTCTACGTTTTCAGAAAGAGCTAGAACAAAACCTTGTTGCATAAAAGAAAGCTTGGCCTCGAAAAAAAAAGACTGCAATTTCCAGCATTTTAATTGCAAAAACTGAAAGAGAAAAAAATTTTGACTAAATAACGATGATCAGATTGAAAACATGTAAGAGCCTGAAGGTCAATGCTAATGCAGCATTCCAATACTGTTGCATTAGCAGTAGCACGTCTTCAGGTTCACAGGCAACCTGTGTGCTAGAAGACCTGTCATGATCAGCTGTGAAACAAACCAGGTAAAATGGAGCTCTGGAAGAAAAACGCATTTAGGATATGGAACTTGTCTGGGATATAATTTGAGCAGTCATGAAGATTGCTGCTGTAAGTCTTTCGAAATAGTAAGACTATAACAGAATAAGGTAGGTCGGGAGGGACCTCTAGAGGTCATCTGGTCAAATCTCTCTCTTAAAGCAGGGCAAATTTAGGTCACATTCAGGCCTACCTGCTTCACTATTTTAAGAGGGAGGACAGAAAAAAAGAATTTAATCACAAGTGAACTGTTTTACCTAATGCAACTGTCTGAGAATCAATGGCTTTGGAAGTTACGCACACTCATTCTGTACACCCTGAATTGTGGTAACCTGGGGCCGTACCAGGGCCATAAATCCAGACCACAGAAAAGACAAAGGGAACAGAGATCTCCCCAGTTTTTTTTATTTTTGCTACAAAAGTTATCGGGTTGGAAGATGTCTCCAGGATAGGAGAGATGAACATCAATGAATAAAAACTATTAGCAAAGGAGGGAAAAAAAAAAACCCCAAGAAGTTCTGCAACGTATTAAAAATAGAGGAAAGGATTCTGGTAGCAGGTGTCTAAGCGATGAAAGTCACTCGTATTGTCTTAACTTCTTCCTTCTTTTTCAACAATATTTTTTTCATACTCTCATTTTCAAAGTCTTCATCTGCAGAGTACTGCAGCGTTTTGGCTGAGATATAGAAGTACAGCTGTGCTGACAGAGTGGATGAACCGTATCAGTAACAGGGGCGCTACCCTACGACCAGGAACCAGAAAGTCTCTTTCGGGCATGTTTTTGGAATGGGAAAAACAGAATTACATTCCAAACTAACACCAGGTTATCATAATAATTAATCACAAGCCTTTATGTGTACAGATTACTTGCAACGATTTGCAGTGGGTTATGCCTAAACATTTCACACATGTTCATCACATTCTCTGAAGAGCCAAATTCACAATACCGTCAAAATGTACCGATTCAGGCTGCAAATACTACAATTTTGCACTAGCTGTTAGGCATCTTGAAGTCTGCTACCTTTTTTTAAATGGAAAACTGATTAGATAGTGATCTGGCCGTGGAAAAAAAAAAAAAGTGTATTTCTTGTGATAGTTAATTTTGGCTATGACCGTCCAGCTATATCGATTTAAATACCATAAAATGCGAGACAGTGCCTCGAGGATTTCGTACCTACGTGTGGAATCACTGAGGCAGGGAAGTACGGTGAGCAGCAGCCCGGAGAAGCAGCTGCGAGACACCACGGCTACTACAGCCTGGGCTACAGATGCAAGGCAAGGACTGATGCCACGTTCACATACGCGAACAGGGGAGTCCGCACCCCTCTCTCAGGAGAGGGGGGCACTGGTAAGGACTTTACAGCGGGGAAATCAGCCTCCGCACGTACGCTTCGCTTAGCTCTGCCGCACCGCCCCCTCCGCAGCCCCCTCGCCGCCGTGGCGGTGGCCCGAGGCCGGCCGGCAGCGGCGAGGAGGAGGCACCGCCTCGCTGCATCCACCCCGACGCCTCGCAGCTCGCTGGCGGGCGCCTGCCCCTCTCGCCCCGGGGCAAGCCGAGGCTGCGGGCCCCGGCGGAAGGCAAGGGGCGAAGGTTCGGTCCGCGGCCTGCCGGGCCTCCCGCGCCCTCCGCTCCACCCACGCAGGAGCTGCCGTGCCGAGACAGCGCGGAGCCTTTTGTCAGGGGCCGCTTCTGGACCGCCCGGAAGGGCAGCGCTCCGCCGTGGCGGGCACACCGCTCTCCTGCCCGGCCGCACCGCGACTCCCCCTCCCATCAGCCAGCCGGGGCAGCTCAGGCCTTCACCCGCCCCTGCGGGGCCGCCGCCCCCTTACCCCCGCCCCGGCTCCCCGCGGGGCGGGCGGGCGCGTTGACGCGGCGAGGGCGGCGCGGCGCGGCAGGAGGGGCCGGGCCGGGCGGCGCTGGCGGCGGCGGCAGCAGCAGCAGCGGCAGGAGGAGGAAGATGGTGGCGGCGGGAGGAGCGGCTGGCTGCCGGGCTCTCCGCCCTGCGCTGCGCTGCCACCCCCGCCGGAGCCGCCCTGCCTTCTGAGGAGGCGGCGCGGACCCGCACCAGG
>VFFE01007972.1:376369-444576 GCA_008921705.1 Burhinus oedicnemus
GATGGGATGGTGACGGACGACGACACATCTGCTACCATCACGTACTGGTTTCAGGAAAGGGAAGGCGCCTTGATCTTTTCTTCCTGGAAAAGCGGTTGGATGTAGCGATTGCCTAAATCACGGTGGTGGTCAGTGCAGCCGTGCGCGCCGCATCTGCGTTCTGGAAAGATCAGTGTTAATAGGAGCAATTTACTAAGACTTGTTTTATTGCCATTGTCTATAAATCTGCCTTTTAAGAGAGACGGGAACTTGGGCCTAGGCTGGAAAACTACAGCATCTTTTTGCTTTCCCCTGTTGTAGCTTTTGTGGGCTGTGGAATTGCAGTTTGCCGTAGAGAGCGCGTTGCAGATCCGGCTGTTTTCATAGCTGCCGAGCAACGTAGAAGGCAGAGATGTTCGCCTGACTCTGCATATATTAGGAGTGAGCTAATGTGGGCGTAGGGCAGATCGGGCATGTAGCATTTTCCTGGTCTCGGACGTGCAGCGTGCTACGCCAGCTGATAAGAGTATGCCCAGGTGGCTGCAATTTTGCGTCTGCAGCCCTTGGGGTCCCAACCAACTTGCCCTGGAAAATATTCCGGTGACAGTACTCCAGGTTCTGCTGCATTGCTGTTAAAATCTGGACCGCCTGCACCTGCCTTTGCAGCCCATGGCTGGAACAAGCACGTGATGCCTGGTTTTCCCAAGCACTGACGGTGACATAGAACGTGTTTATTCTCGCGGTGCTGCGTTTTAGTGGTGTGCAGGTAACCGACAGTGAGGTGCATGTTTGCCTTTCGCTCTAATGGTGGGAAGGGGGAAGGGGAAGGGTAGACTGCCCAGAAACGCTGTTTAGGAGTGAAGGAGAACAGTTACTGTAAAATTCTGTGCATTTGTCTGTATTTATACTGAAAAATTAAGTGTCCAGCAAACGACAGTGGAAGACCACAGGAAACTCTGCAAAAGCAGAAAATGTAGCGTTCTGATGCACCTTGGGACAGATGTTGGGGAGGTCTAATGAGTGAAATATAAACCTGAGTGGAAGGCAGCTTGCTTTCATTGGAAAACGTGATCTGAGATTCTATGAGCTTTTAGGCCAAACTGATTTCTACAAAGTAATGGCAGTTCAAGGTTGGCTGTGTAGTATGAATCGTATAATTCATTGGTCCAAGTTTTCTTGGACGTTTCTGGTTGTAGCTTGAAGCGATACTTTTATCTTACATTAATCCATTGTCCTCACTTAAAATAGCAGATTTTCTGGCTGCTCTGCTGTCTTGTAACAGATGCAAGGCAAGCCTTTTGGAAGGCTATTAAATGAAAGTATTCACAGATTAACCCTTTGGTTATAAAATATAAGAATGCTGGGAAGGCGATTTGGTACATCTAGGTAGACAGAAGAGATAGTTTTGGTGTGTTGGAGAGGAGGGAGGGACACCTAAGCTTTTTAGTATAACTCTTTTTGTTTACTTAATAGAAAAACCCTTTTCACAATTTCTTGATTTAGTAATTTAATTCTCAATCATTTGTTTACAGTAAGTTTGCAGTTCCTTACGTGTCGGGCAGAGTGTAAATGCATTCCCAATTTTTTATTTCTTAAAACTGTCTTTATGTGTTTAAACCGTAGGAAGTAATGCTTTGAAAGAAATTTTATGATGCTGGATGTGGTGGCATGGTGGATGCCAGAGGTGAAAAATCTTGTAGTCCATCATGTCCTTATTCTTGTGAGGTAGGGAAGGTGGGCGTGGACTTTTGGAGATAAGTGTGAACATCATGTTCGCTCTATGTGGATGTAAAGACTCCATAATGCCTTGAAATCTGGGACTACTAAGTTTGAGGCTAAAGTTTGTGTCATCTGTCTAATAAACAACACTAACCAGAAACCTGAATTCTTTGTATATGAGATGTGAATGGATTTTAACTGGACCAGAAATTGGCTTCTGACTTCTTTGATACCATTTAGAGCCACGGTTGTACAAAATGCTTACGTTCTTAAACTTAAAAAGCCTGCAGTATGAGGATTACATGCATCTTTGAAATCTAGTTAACCATTTCTTTTTATAAGCAGTGGCTACCGGTGCTAGAGCTGACATGGAAGACGTGGATGCAAAGAAATGGAATCTCCTGTTCAGCTGCTTATTTTGTATTTTTAACGGGGCAATGTGAGTAGTCGTTTGCAGTGATTTTGTTGTTTGGCTTTAGGTTGTCTCGGTGCGCAGTAGTGTTTATAGCAAACAAAACCAGGAAAAATGAATAGTAAATCCAGAAAAGGTGGCTGGAAAAATACACGCTACATTGGTTCAGTGGTGTTACTGCATGTGTGTGAATTCAGGGTTAGTATCCAAAATTAATGATCACGTTAAGAAAATAAATTATAAAGTAAACTTCAGAGCCATCAAATAGACAAAACAAAGGAAAAATCAAATAGAGAGCTAAAACTTTTAACTGGCATCTCGTGGCCTAGATACTTCAGACCACATTCAGCATATTTTTCCTTGGCACACAGATTGTCTGCTGTTCAGGATTTGCATGAGATCATGAATTACAAGAATCAGACCTTTTCTCTTAACACTAAAAAAAAAAAAATTAGAAAAAAAATTAGAGGTGCTTCAGATAGTTTAATACATGATTCTATGTTGTCCATAGGCAGTGCAGCTTGATTAATTGAAGCTTAACTTTGAACAAGATCCTATTACTGTAGGTTTAAGTCAAGCCTTGATGTTCCAGTAATGCATTTTTAAATGTATTTTTCTGGTTTCACAGAAGGTAGAGATTCCTGCTTAATGAGAGATCTAGCAAACAACCTTCTGCTCATTTATTTCTGATAGATTGCATGTAATACGTATTGTATAGGGGTTAAAGGTTTCTGAAAAACAGATTGATTGTTTTTGCTTCATAGTATTGATTGATTTGCTAAGCCAGTTGCTCAGGGCAGTGTGATCGTATTTTTCTGTTTCCACTGCATGAGACTGTGTTCTTCTAAAAAAAGCTGTATGGTGCTTTACTGAAGGGGCCTAGGGAAACATCTTTATTTGCTGCTTTCACATACGTGGGCAAATAATGTTGATAATACTTGTCCTAATTCTGAAGAAATAAATACAGGAGTAGCGTAATGGGTACATGACTGCGGGTGGCAGAGGACTTAGCTGAAGATACTCTAGGACCATAGGATGGTATCTTTCCACCAGACCCTTTCTGCTGAAAAAGGTCCATCTTGACATGGGAGGAGGAGTGGGAATGGGAGTGCAAATCTGTTTCCAAGGAGCCAATAGGGAGAAGCCGCTGGGAAAGTGGCATACCACCTGGTCCGTCGTGTTGTCCTCATAGGATCATGTCCTACAAGGGTGTTTGCTGTGCTGTGTTCTGTCTAATTGCACATGCTTACTGGGAGAAGTTTCCATCATCCAATAAGCCTGCATAAGCAACTGTTCATGGATAAGCAGTGGGGTTTTGTACATCATCAAGGAAACTAGGGAAAGAAATGGATTAGAAATATTTAAAACAATAAATAGTCTAGGTGAGACAGACCATGCAGGAAGCCTCTGTTTTTCCCATTGCCTAGCGAAAGGAGGAGATGTTCTGCAACACTTAGCCGATTATTTCAGAATGTTTACAAAATTTAGAGTGTTTAAATTTTTTTTTTTTAGACGTGTCCCCCCCCCAGTGCTCTCCAATACGTTCTTGGTTTATCTAGTCTGTCACATCTTGCTCATAAGCTAGCGATTAAGCATTACTTGCTTCTTTCTTTTTAATAAGCACTTCAATAAAAATCACTCTCTGTAAGAAGGCCCTTGTCATCCATCTGAGGAAAATGTGAGAGCAGGGAGTGAGACACTTTTTGTTAAAAGTCTGTGGGTGAATGTGACAAATGAGCAGCACATCCTTGGAGTTTGGGCTAAATCCTTTTAGTGCTAATTTCTTTTTTCAACAAATTAAACTCTTCTGAACCTCTGTGGTACCCCTTTTGTGCATCAAGAGCGTCCTTGCTGAATTTGATGAGCACAGATCAGGAAAATACCACGACAGCAGAGCCGTGGCGTCTACAAAACTTGGCTGTCTGCTACCAAGATCAATTGAGCAACTACCCTACATTAACTCACTGTTGCTTTATTTTTTCCGTGCTGGGGATGTATTTCAGGGGAAGAACTGCCTTTCTGTATATATGTGGTTGAGATACTGGTTTGATATCTGGGAGATACAGGTTTGGTGCTGTATGTTGATTTGGATAAGTAATTTGTTTCTCTGCAATTATTTTGATTTTTGTAAATAAGAGAAGAGGTTTCTGATTGTTCCTTTTCTGGTGGTCATTTAGAATTTTTTTTTATTTTTTTTTTTTACAAGAAACATTTTTCTCAGACTGGTGGCTATTTGGGTGGGCAAGAGCTTAGGGGTTGAGTAAAAGAAGGTGTTTTTGAACAGAAGGAGCAGGAAAAAAAAAGAACATAATGAAAGATTTAAACCATACATGAATATGACTTTTTTCCTAACATATGCTTAGATTTCACTAATGGATTTTTTTTTTTAATTTATTTATTCTGATACACAAGTCGCAATTCGTGCCAACGGTGTTACTGTTACCATGTATTTACATAGTGTCTATTCTGATGGGACTTTGATCATGTTTGAAACTTTAGTGCTTTGGAAATCTTAAATATAACTCTTCTTTAGACTAAATAAATTTAAATTAGAAAGGCACTTTTAAAAGAACAACTGAGAGTAATGTCTAAAAAAGCTTCCACCAGAGCAGGGGGAGGAAGCGGTAGGTAAAAGCTCTTGCTCTAGGTCTTTCCCAGGCTAATGTAAGCAGAATGCTTTAACTAACACTCTTCAAATCCAAAGAACAGGCAAACCCGGTAGTTTTCTATACGTTGGCTGTCTCAGGTGAATTTTGTGAGGATGGGTACTGCCTCCACTGTTGGAAGAGGAAATTGGTACGTTTTGTGTGATGTGTGTAAGGGGGAGCTGAGAGGGTTTTTTTTTCTTCTCTTTTCTTAACAGCTTTCTCACACCAGCTTTTTTTATGATCACAGAGTAACTTGAGTTGGAAAGGATCCCTAAATGCCATCTGATGTAAGCTCTGCTCACATCGGGTGACTGAGGCGAGGGCTGCACATGCCACGTTTGTAGCTCTTGGCTTAACTGAAGCGTGAAGCTCGGAAGCCGAAGCACTGTGCCTCTCACGGGATTCAAACACGAGAGCGTGCAGAAGGTTTCGCCTACTGCCCCAGCAGGATGGGGCACGGCTGCCGTCATGCAGAGAGCTGCTCGCTCTGCTGCTGCTGTTGGGGCGACAGCCGCATTGGGGTGGAGAGTGTCTACCGTGTGAGGGAAACGTGCTGGTTTTTAAGGCCCTCTTATCAGTCATTCCGCCAGGGAAAAGGGCTGAAATACAGGTGTATTTGCTGTATTAGCTTATCCAGTGACCTGATAATTTTTTTCTTTTTTTTTTTTTTTTTTTTTTTTTTTCCTTTCCCAATTGGATTTTTAAGATGATCAAAGCAGAGAAAAGGAACATCCAGAAGTTTAGAAAACATTTTTTTTGTCTTAGGTTATGTTGCAATAGTTTAAAAATTAGAGCACTGTTTTTTAAAAATGAAAAGATTCATTAAGCAGCATTCCTACTAATTATGTACTGTGCAGTTACCTTTCACCTAATGAAGAAAATCTCCCCCAATAACTGTGGTGAGCTGACAGAAACTTGTATTAAATGAAAGAGTCAGTGTAAAACCAGTCTGTAGCTTTGTAATTCCACTGCATTTTCAGTGGACATTTTACATACCCTTTCCATGAACTTCCCGTGTGTTTCTGATATCCACAGCTATTGTACCTTTTCTTTCAGATAGAGATGAACTGAGGGTTCTGCTCTTGCTCAAGAATTATCTTCCCTTGCTGATAAATGATTAATGTAATCCACTTATGAGATTGCCATGACATCATTCAGATTTTGGCATGCTTAATTTTATTTCATAACAATGAGAAAATCCCGAAGTCCTTGAAAGCTGCTTCGTGCAGGACCATGCCAGGGCTGCGAAGAGCGTGGGAGAGACGTTTGAGCTTGATGCCTCCTTCTTGGCAAGGAGTTGGGCATCAGTCCGAGGGGACAGCGCAGTACTTCATAATGTTGGCTCTGCATTAGCTTCAGCATCCAGGCTTTAGACTTTTAACTACAGCCTTATGATAATTAGTCTAGCCCTAGTTTAAAGTCTTGTCCAAGCCAGGCAGTTTTTATGGGTAGCATTTTGAGTGTGGTACCATTTGGGCCACGCCGATTTTGGAATCAGGAATTTTAGTTGCAGTTAAAGTTGAGTTAGGGACTTAATACACTCTCACATATCTTTTTATTTCTTTACCTAAGAAAACTGTAAAGACTGAATGTCTTTATTTCAGTTTAGGTCAAGCTGGTTTTGAATGCAAATTTAAAGGTAGTTAAGGCTACAAAAAACATGTCTATATTTTAGGAGTTACACACATTTAATGCTTCGAAAATGCATCGAAATGTGTTCTGGATTCAAATCTAACTGCTTCATTAAAAAGAACTGGTATTTCTAGGTAGCTACTGACTTGATTATTTCTGGTATTTCTAGTTAGCTACTGACTTGATTATTTCTGGTTTTGGAGCCAAGATATCCCAGCCTCTTGAACAAATTTTTGTCTCAACGAAAGATAAATAAGTAAGCTGGAGGGAGAAAACAAGAATAAATTGATTAGGATGTCTATCAGCTGCATGTATCACTGCTTATTTTAGATAAAAAGTAGTCTCAGTAATGTATCAGGTAGCTCTTTGGGTTACATTGGTTATTGCAGGTGACATGGAGCATCACCTGATGTCTTCTGCTGCATTGGTTATGAGAGTGCCTGTGACACTGGGATCCAGTTGTTAGCTGTTGTCGACAGGGAATAATAAAACATTTCCTAGAGGAGATCTGGTGCTCTGTCAGACCCTCCCTCAGGATAAATTACCCCCTGATAGCCAATAGAAGCATTTTGAACTGAGTGGCAGTGTGAAAATAAAGTTGCATGAAAAGTAAATACTAAAAGCACAAGCCTAGCTTTTTTACAGTTAATACTCATATAGTCAATTTTCACAAAAGTAATATGTTCCCTACTCCAAAAATGATTGCCTTTTGGTGATTCTCTAGGAATTAGAACTGCAGTGAACAGCCTTTTTGTGCATGGAGCAAAGGCAATTTTTATATGTCATATTTCTGGTATGCAAATTCATGTTTTATTGAAGATACTTTTTCTTCAGCATCTTTATCCGTGAAGATAATGACTTCTTAGGTAGAGGTCCAGAGATGTTTTTGATTTTTTTTTTTCCTTCCAGTATATAACTGTGTTGAAACCTGAGCAGTTCACAACTCAACTTTGATCTGCAGCGTTAAACTCTGTGTTATGGTCTCGTAAGCAGTGGCAATCACAGGCACTGTGGTGCAGGTTTATATACATACACTAGATATACTCTGGATAACACAATAGCACAAACAGCAGTAAGGTAAGTGTTCCTTTCTTATTAAGAAACAGCACTCATTTATTTGGAAAAGGAAGACTTTTTCAGCTGCCTGTCCAAGAGCCTTGTGTTTTCAAATGGCAGAGTGTGTAGTGACTTTAGGGCCGTTGGACATTGGAAGCACTGACGGATGCGTACTGTACTTTTGTTAGGTGTCTTTCACCTGAAACCTGACGGTGAAATTGCTGGGAAGGAATTCACAGGGTGGGGTTGAATAATTGTGATGTGAGGAAGAGGAAGATATTTTTTCAGTCAGTTAAGATACTTTTAAAGTCAGTCTGAAGGTTTAGTAATCATATGAACTGCAAGGACTTAATGACAGTACACAAAAAATCTGTTATTCTTCCATTTTTATGATGGTCTGTGTCTCAGACATTAATGCTCAGTGTGTGTTAAAAAATCAGACACACCCCACTTAAAGACTAACCTCTTCCAACTGGGTGCACATCTACCATCATTTTATTTACTCTGCCTGTTGAAGACTTTCCCTCTCTCCAGTGTATAACAGGAATCCTGCGGCTTCATGGCCTTTTGCAGTATCTCACACAGTTATTATGGCATACAAACCTTGGTGGCATCTTTTTTGTGTTTGCTTTTCAGAGATAGTGAGGTGCTGAATAGTGGGCATAAGTGATAATTCAGATAAAACTCACTGCTTTAGTGGCTCTGCGAAGAATCCAATGAAGTCTCTGGGTGGATTTCATTAGTCTTCACCTGGCACCTGTAGGGGTTCATGATATGGAGAGAAGACATGTTTGCAAATATAGAGTCATCACATCTTTTAAGCATGAAGTAGTGTGCTGTGGAGTCATTTATAATTATTCATACTTGGTGTGAACAGCATGGGACACCCGGCTGAAATGCTGGTGGGTTTTAGGAAGGAAGACTCTGCTTGCAGAGAAGAGCCGCTCAATGCGAGGCAGCGATCTGTCACCGCAGCTTCGCTGGAAACCGACCCATTTTCCACTGGTGCCACCCCACGAGGAAGAGTCCTTGCACCACTCTTGTAGTTGGTCTGTCCAGTGGCAGCAGTCTCCAGGTGATGTGTGCGCATAAGGGGGAGAATATGGGAAAGGGAGGCATCTAGTTAATTTATTTTTTTCCCCTAAGAAGACAAATTGGGATGTTGGAAATGCAAAAAAGTATCAGTCACTTGTTAAGGCAGTGTCAGGGGAGCTTACATGAGGTTGGTGGCAGGAGTGGATTACTCAGGATAAAATCAAACTTGCCTGAGACTTTCAGTTGTGCGTGGTTCTGTGTTCACCCTGGTCAAATTAACCCTTCGCAAAACCTCACAAATACTGCAGCAGTACAACTTTGTAAGTGGTTTCAAGATCAAGACCAAATTTTACCATTAGTTTTGTCTAAAGTAATTGGAGCAGTGATTACACTTTGGTAGGTAAGTTGTTATCAACACAGGATTTTCCATTTTGGCACCTGTCATTGCTTTTTAAAAGTTACGTCCTGTTTGGAGGAGAGGATTGGGGAAGGGAAGAGATTTTCTGTAACTGAAGCATCCATCTGGTGTGTTTTGATGACACAGCATGTTAGTGAGTTATCTCATACTTGCTGTAACCAAGCCAATGCCAAATAGATAATGAGGACTTAGCATACAGTGTAAAAAGCACTTGCCGTTGTACCTGAATATTATATACGCAGACTGTTATAATTTCTGAAGTCTGTTTATTCTTGTACAGTTGTTTATTAACTGAATCTTTTGAAGGCACCCTAAGATCCTATGACCACAGCTGTCTAAGAAAAATGTTCATGAAATACAAACTTTTTTTGCCAAGAGGAAGGAATCCCCCTAAGGATGTCCATGATGCTTTTATTATCCAAAGAGCAAATCTTCTGTCTACAGCCCTGTCTAAAGAGGAAGCGTATGGGTCAATGTGTTAAGCTTCAAGGGTTCAGATCTGGAAGCCATTTTCTGCTGAGGAGAGATGAAAGCCTTAGAAGTTTAGTCTTTTGTTCTGTTGCTCATCAGTGGTGATACTTTCCCCACAGGCAGTGGTTTCTGAATTCTCTTGTAGTGGCTCCCAGATCTGTTTTTGCTGATGTTTGTGGCTTACCAAGCACTGACACAGAGAACTGATGAGATTTTTGATGCTTTCAGTTGTGAGGAGGCATTTGAGTGTTGGAAGCAAACATGGAGTGAAAATATACCAATTTCAATTTGCATTTTATGAGGTGGCGGTAGTATTGTTGCCAGTTTTTGTCTGGGGGCTCAGGATGGTAGCAGTGCTTTTGTTTGTATTTCCAGGATTATGCTTATGATCACAGATTCTTCAGTCTCAGCCTCAGGTACCACAGAGGAAACATCATGTGTGCTAGTCATAATTTTATTTTTCCTGTCCGTAAGTGTAGCATGTGAAAATTGAATTCCTTCTTGTAAGGCATAGCACTGTCATCCTTCAGCTCCATCTGCGTGTGCACAGTGCTTGTGGCAGGGTCTGGAAGGTAATCTCATGTACACATTTTATTTTGCATCTTGTGTGTATTTGTTCTAGTTTTGCATGGGTACTTTAAATGCCTTTGAATTGTATGTGGTGAGGATTTAATCCTCGTCTTTTTTTCTCTTTCCTCCCATCTGTATCTGCTTTGTTAAGTTACGTCATCATGTTTTCCACTTGTTCTTCTTTGTCCTGAGGAGGCTAATTCTTCTGCTTCTAAATGTAGCCCCATTCATGAGTTCCCAGTACGTGTGACATATTCCCCAAGAAGAAGCAATGATGTAATAGTGGATTTTTATCCGCGAGGGATTGAGGTTAGAAAAATGCCTTTGCAGAGGATCTGCTGAACCTATGGAGGACACATGAGGAGACAGTTGAGTGAGTTTGTTTCTGAGTGTGCATTTAATCTAGAAATGTATGTTTCAGGAAAAAAAAACCAACTTTATCTCATGGAAATTATAGGAGAATCATGGACTGGGTTAATGGGAAAAAGTTAGAGCTTAAAAATTGGCAGATGCTTTACCGTTGTGATAGAAACAGCTTCACAGTCCACAGTTTGGAGCCAGCGGCCCACAGCTTCTAAATAAATCTTTGTCTCTTCATGCTAAAGACTTGGCAGTGGGTGATTACTGTTCTGCATAGGTCTGATACTCCAGACTCGGGGAAAGTCTTTCCATTTTCTGTGGCCTTGTGAATTTATGGTCAAAGAAATAAGTTTTTTTCAATTTTATGGTTTTTTTGTTTTGTTTTGTTTTTTTTTATTAATGCTGAATACATTGTTGTGATGGTGTCTGTATGTACATGAATAAGATGGTGTGTAGTTTACTTCTACCACACTAATAAAGATGCTTAGTTAATTAGAGAAATCGAAGACTTTGTTGTGACAGACTTGGACACAATTTCTTTTGTTATCATCTGCCTATCAAGTACACGGCACGTCCGTAGTAGTGTTTGGTTAGCAGAGGAAGTTATCCCATTGCTGCTGCTGTGATTGTACACAGCTTTCTACAAGGGTTTGTGTGGTTTGATTGATTCCTTAGGGACAGATGCATTCCTGGATTGCAGAAGCAAACTTTGTCCATTTTACTTGGTAAACCTTACACTGTCAAGAAAACAATTACAGTAATTTTGAGCAGAAAATGGGTTATTAGTCTACCCTGTGAAACATTTTGTTTCTACATCAATAAAACCAATTTTTTTCTTCTTCTCAATTCTTTGAATTGAGACATGACAGAAGTCCAAGGTTAGTGGTTTTTAATGTCTCTGGTGAGAAAAAGATTTCACTCTGCTGATTTTTGACCTGTTGAAGAGAGACAGCAAGGAATACAGGGACTGAGTTAAGGGTAATGCTAGAATCTTAGAGGCAACTTTCCAGTGTCGGAGCTTAACTTGCAATTAAAGCTTTTTGCTTTAAAAGAACTTGTAAACTTTAGAACTCTGCCTTAGCTGTGTGTGTCTTACAATGTGAGTTGTTTGTCTTGAAGTAAATAACACAAGGATGTTCAAACGGTAGGAATGATTCTTAATAACTGGAGAGGACTGAGATTTTATCTCCCTTTATTAACAAAAGGGGAATAATCTTAACCCCTAACCAAAAAGCCCTGGCAGAAGCAGCAGAAAAGATAGCTATGTATGGTAAGGAAGACTTAACTGTGGATGATGGGGTGAAATACAGAAAGGAGAACTAAGTGTTGGAAAAAGCATCTCAACACTGAGATCTACTAGACTGTGAAATAGTCTCCCAGGGAGTGAGGGAAGATACATTTTTGGAGAAGTAAATATTCAGTGGTGCAAGGGCTTCAACAATACTGTCGGGAGCAATCCTCAACTTGAATAATCTCTTTCTGAGGGATTTTGATGTGGCTTTGCTTTTCATGATCCAGGATGACTTCATCCTTGAAACTGATATAAGCAGATTTTCTTTTCTTCTTTTGTTTGTTTGTTTGTCACCAAATGTAGTTTCCTGATTCTGATTTTTTCCACGAGAACAACCATTTGGTGATGTGGTAAATTATTTTCCGTTTTAGTTTTGCCCTTGAAGCAGCAAGGTGGTCAACTGCTTTAGGTTGATATTTAAAGTTTGATTAAAATATAGTAAAGGTTAGGAATGAACATTTCGTATGTTTGATCCTTGCAAAAGAAGATCATAAGTTATTGGTGAGTCAGTATCATAGGGTAATTGCATATGGTCATGCTTTGTAGTGATTTTTTTATTCCTTTGCAAGTGACTGGAATGCTTCTAACAAGTGTGCCTTGTACCAATGCGTTTATCTTTGATGTAATTCCAAATGTTACCACAATCTGTGCTACTTGCCTGTGTTCCTTAAAAAATACAGGCAAAGTAAAATCTGTAGAAAAATCAACTTAACTTGTAAGGATCAGATAGATGCACACTGAGTGGCAGAGGAAGCACAATACAGGTGCTAGGTAAAATGAGATTAAGAGGAAAATGGTAACACTGTACAAGCACCCTCAATGACATAATTTCCAGTGTGGGAAGCAGCTTAGTTAATTTTTTTTGAAAGTGGTAAAACAAAGAAGGATGTTTGGGAGTTAAAAGTGTTGGACAAAATAATTCTAAATGTTGGGAGAAACTGTGATAATAATGCTGGATTAACTGAAATATGTTTGGAAATGATTTATAGGATTTGGGAGTTAATATAGATCAATAAAGAGTTTTTCAGGTCCTGATTGTTAGTTTTTTCTTTCAGGGAGAGTATCATTTCTAGCTGAGGTGTCTTTGGCTGCCACAGCTGGCTATCAAAAGAAGGTGCTGTGTGTTTGTACACAAACTTTTTTTGCTGGAAAGATGAAGTAGATACTATGATTGCAAGGTGCCTTGAGCTATTTCAGAACATCTCTCCTCGCTTCCCCACAGGTGGTTCAAGCAGGGCCACTGTAGCCCTGAGGATTCTCATTGTCACTTCTCTCCAAATCTTATTTCCCATGCTCTTAAAATCTGGCATTGTAGCAAGTGCTTGTTAGTAACTGAAGACTGATTAACATTATTTCTGTAGACTGTTGCTGTTTCTGTAATCATCCTGGATTTCATGTTGTTCTTTTTCATATACCCACATTTACACATTTTGCCCATCACTGCAGTACCTTCAGCATGCAAAGCAGGCAGTGCTGCCTGTTGAGCAATCACAACCTGTACTTGCATGGGACCAAAAGTCAATAACTAGGTATCAAGCCTAGCTCCATTGAGTGGTGAGGTTTTGATTGCAAATGGTGTGATTGCAGTTGTGCAGAACTGGTGTTGTGGCTTCAGTGCTACTCGGAATTGAGAAAATGTCAGCATGCCATTGAATTAGCTGATTCTTTGGGTGTATTTTGCGTGCAAGTATTTAATGGTCTAGCAGGTTGTACATGTTGTTTCTTCTTCCCTTCCTCTCTTAATTTTTTTTGCTAAAGAAGAGTGGAAGTTTTGAGTCGGAGCTGAAAAACTGTACAATCTCTAATAAAGCAGCTTCTATAAGAGATATAAAGCAGGTACTGATGTATTTTATCTCTTTAAGATCTTTTTCCTGCTTTTTAAAGCTGTGTGAAATCCATTAATTTGCTAGACCTTTCCAGATCTCTAGAATTGGAACAACGGTGAAATAGGGTGGAGAAGGCAGTGTGGTCCCCATAGCCATGTGCTGTGCGTGGGTTGCTCACTCTGGTGAGGTGACCCGAAAGACTGCTGCAGTGATGGTTTCTGATGTGGAAGCCTGTTCAGTGAAACAGAGACGTTACCTGCTGAGCTGGTGGTCTGCCCATCCCTTGTGCTTCTCCTGTACTTTTCCTGTGTTGTGCTAGTAGTTTGAGGAGATTGAAGACACACTGTAGCTTTTGGAGTTTGCAGGCACACCAGAAAGTCTGCCAGGGAACTGTCAACGTTTTATTTTGGTTTTTGTTTCTAAGTTTGTTAATAAATTGCTGATGTTGTTGTTGCTCTGTATGTGACCCAGATCAGAAGTCATCGCGAGATTGGTGGAATGGTAGGGCAGCTCAGGTGCAGAGTTTGTGGCTTCCAGGAACCTACTAAGGTTTAGAATAACATTTACTTTATCTTTTCAATAAACACAAGACGTGATTAAACAACTACTGCCTGATGCCTGGGGCTTGTTATTAAGGCAATTCAGTCTTCCATGGCTTTTTGGCTAAATTCACTGAAGCTTTTGCAAAGGTTTAATGTGTATGTGTATTGTGTGAAAAGTGCTGCAAATATCTGGAAATAAAAAATATTTCCAAGCACTCTTCTACTTGTTTCCTTCTATGTAGAGCAGCCAGAAAAAAAAAAAAAGTGACATTGCTGCTTCAGTGTTGAGGGAGTAAGGGTAGAAGTAATGAATTGATAATCCTCTCTATGCATGGTAGATGACCTTTTTTGTTTAAAGTAGCACTTAGTTTATTTTGATAGTAGTTATTACCTTGCATGCCTCTGTTTACATTGTCACTAACTGCTTGCTCTAGAATAGCTTCTAGAAATACCCTGCGTGCTGGTGTTTTCCTGGCAATGAATTGGCTAGCACAGCATGGCATTGTGGAAGCTCTGGGTAGCAGCTGAGGCTATGCTTCAGAGCCGTAACATCCAAAATCTCTCAGGTGGAAATTAATGAAAGTGAAGGGTATTATCATCAGCGTTCTTTCTGAGTTTATCTGTATCTTCCCTAAGTGGGATTTTATTCCTGGGGATCCCAGGATTGCAAATCCTTGGGAATTTGAAAAAGTACATGAGTAGGAAATAGAAAATAAGAGAGTCTCAAAGATCCCGTGGCTTAGCAGGTTTCACTGATCTGCTTCTGGCATAACTAGCCAAGTCCCAAACAATGATTTTCATTTGCTCCAGGAATGTAGAAGAAAGAGTATTTTTAAGGAGGAAAAAACAGTTTAGAGGCGTCCAATTTAAATCTCTGGAGCTGTGTTACAAGCCTGTCAGTAACACAAAGCTGTATTCAGTTTTGTGGAGTTACATTTATTTAGGATAAACTGAAGGTCTATCCTTAGTATTTAATCCATGTGTTTGTTACTGTCAAAGGCTTACTTGGGAACTGAGCTGAGGTGGCACTGAGGGTTTGTGGACGTGTCTGGAGGATATGCCCATATTCTGTTTGGAAGCAATTTTGCTACATAAGTTTCCACATTTCTTTTTTCCATCCTGTTCTCAAACAAAATCTGTTTAAGTATCTTTTTTTCTCATTGTAACCTGTGTACCATACTCCTGCCACACTTGCACTCTTTTAAATTCGGAGTGGCTCAATTGATTAATGACTTTTTCAACTTATGAGCTCCAAAGCAAAGAGAACTTTTTAAAATTTTGTATACTTGCTTGTAGCTGGAGAAAAAATACACCCAAAGAAATCTGTAAGAGGACAAACATGCTGAATAAGTAGACTGTTTCCTAAATAGTGCTCCAATTCTTTCTTCAGGCAAAATGACTTTATTACTCTTCTGTGTCTTTTCCTCACATTGGTAGTTTTGATTCTGTTCTTGCTGGAAGAATTTGCATCTGTGGTGTTTGTTTGTTTTTTGTTGTTGTTGTTTGGATTTTTGTTTGTTTTTGTTTTGTTGTTATTGTTGTTAGGAGATTTATTGGGCAATATAGTAAAAAAACCACACCAAACAAAACCCACCAGCAACAAAAAAACCCACACCCCAAACCCAGAAACTAGTCAATTTGGACTCTGGGCAGCTGTTTTAAGGCAATTTTGGTGTTGATAAAGCATTTTTTATTATGAGCAACTAAAAATTGTGCTCCTCTCATGTACAGGTTTATGGCTTCAAACTGGAAGAGGGTAGATTTAGGTTAGATTAGATCTCAGGAAGAAATTCTTTACTGTGAGGGTAGTGAGGCACTGGAGCAGGTTGCCCAGGGAAGCTGTGGAGGCCCCATCCCTGAAAGTGTTCAAGGCCAGGCTGGATGAGGCTTTGAGCAATCTGGTCTAGTAGGAAGTGTCCTTGCCCATGGCAGGTGGGTTGGAAGTGGATGATCTTTAAGGTCCCTTCCAAACTAAACCATTCTATGATTCTGTGTTAAAAAAACCCGAAATAATTGTTTCCTATGCAGATCATATTTATAGGAATGTAGATAGGGTAAAAAAAGTATTCTAAATCAATAGTTCTATAGTAGTTTCCACATAAAAGACTGACGTGTTTTAAATTGCCTGCCTTTAACAATGTGGATGCATTTCTTTAGATGATATACAGAACCTTTGAAAAGCTTTTAATTATTGGGAGTTTTGTGTTTATTTCTAAGTTTCCACACGATTCAATTAGTGTTTTTGGCATTAATAAACATTGTGAGAGTTTTTCATGCAAGATTCTTCAGTTGTTTGTCTACAGTGACAGAATGTGTAGATTAATACAAAAGCCAGTAATGAAATCCTGCATATGCTTTTGGGATGGAGAAGGCACCATTTAGCCTTGTTTTCTGGCTGTATTTTTAACTTCTACTTGGAGGTATTAGGTGGCTGAGAAAATGCCCTTTCAAGGAATTGTGACTACTAGATCTGCATTTCTGTATTTGGAAAGTGCTCTTGGGCAGTTACTCCTATGCTTAATCTTTTGCTTTCTGTTGTAGTTTGTCTTTATTTGATGGTCTTGTCAAAACCCAGCAAAGTTCAACAGGCAGGTTGCGAAATTTAGAAGAAATCAGTCTGAGGGTGAAGCCAAGCAGAAGCATAATTTATCAAAGAAATGGTTGATAAGTAGGTGGATTCTGTACACTTGTTGTAGGAAAATTGATCTTAACTAGAAAAATGAAATGTGAAATGTAATTGAAGCAACTAAGGAAACCTGCTGCTGCTAAATTCCTCTATACTGCCCCAACACTATTTAATTATTTATCTAATATTAAAATAGAGAAATAGTAACTAGCCATGATTTATCTACGATTCAATTAAGGAACTAACCACTAGACAGTGTAGCTTTGTTGATAAGTAGGATATTCCTGTCAAGAGAGTGGTGAACTGTAGGCCTCGTCAGCAAACCAAGAAAACCACCTGGAACTGCCAATGTGAGAGGAGAAGTAGGTAAAAGGTAATTTTGGCAGGGGGAGATGGCGACCACTGACTTATTGACCACCTACCCAAATGATACCACCTACTCAAAAGACAGCAATGGAAGAAGAAGACAGAGTCTGCACACTAATTTACATGGGAAGCTAAGAAATATTGATGAATCATTAAAGAGAATAACAATGGATGTGTATTAATTGTTTGAATATGGAATAATTAATGTATAAAAGTGGAGATTTTTGAAACTAAGATATGCTTCCATTTTGGGACGAGCACCCCATTTCTGCACATTAATGGGATAAACTTGGAAATACCTCTGCTCTGTGTGTTACTGGCTTGCACACCGGGTAGGGAGCCCAGATTTGGGACAACACACTGGGAAGGAGTTAAACTTTTGGGTAGTGGGATGTTTGGATGTTTTTACAGAATCTCTTTTATTAAACCTGCAGTATTTGAGGTTACAACAGACAAACGGAATATCTTCCCTTGTATGACTTGTAACTGCATTGCATACCTCCTCCACTGCCCTGGCATCAGCACCTGGCAGGCGAAGGTGGGACAGACGCCTTCTGAGCCCTGCTACACTGCTGTAAACCTGTGTCAGCTCCAGATGTTTTAAAATTTAAAGCCTTTTCAGTTTCTTGTATAAGTCAAAGCAGCAGGCTGTCTGGACTACTCACCTTCACAGTACAGTTAGTTTATGTTTGGAGATTATTGAAAGTGAGTTTAGGAAACCTGGCACAAGAACGGCTAGCACACCTTTTCTCGAGGCATGGCCCTTCCCCCCCCCGGAGACCAAATGGCCTTTCTGTGTCCTTTGCAAGTCCCATGCAGAACCCTAGTGTGGATCTTGAATATGGCTTCCTCGTGCCTTCTCCCATGAGATTTTGGGGTGTATTTTGTAACCTGTAACAGGTTTATTGTGTAGCATCATGGAGAAGCTGGGGAAGGGATGGGCAGGTCTTCTGTCTGGTGTCAGGGCCACCCTGTAAGCAGCAGGTGGATGCAAGGTTTTAAGCATGGACATGCAAGTGCTGCTATGGGGAGGAGCTTCCATGAGAGGAGCTGGGTCTGGTCTGAAGCCAGGACTGGTTAAATGAAGAGTCTGGCATTGAGGATCTGTGTGATGCAATAAAGACAGCCACAGGACTGCGATTCTCCCGGTGCTTTGGAGAAGAAAACCCGTAAGGAATTACACAAGCACACGGACACATGGAACCCAATTTTCATAAGATTCGTAAGGATTTCATAAGTCTGCCTTTCTTTTACTGCTCCATTGCTTTCTTGTCCCACTCCCTGTATCCTTGCTACGCATCTCCCAAGAAGGCCAGGAAATTGATCAAGAAGCAGAAGAGGGTGAGGATAACGTCAGGCTGAAGACCTGCTGATCTGCTGGCCCGGTCATGCCTGCAGCTTGATCTGCCGGCTGCTGCCAGGCTTCTGCTTGCCTTTCCCCTACTGGGAGTATGAACCGGGATTGCCCGTGAAGCTTAAAGGAAGTCCGTTATCTTTGAGACTCTTATAAAATACATTTAAAATTGGCCAGTGGCTAAAAAGTTAAGGATGAGGAATAAAGAAATGTTTAATCGCTTTAAGGTATTGTTTGTGGATTATCAACCTAATAAAAGAGCCTACCGTCCAGGCTGTTTAATCATAGGGTGGGGTTTTTTTCAGCATAGTGTTATGCATAGGTTGTAAATCTTATAAGCTGATGTGGTTATTTTCTTTTTTGTAAACAGTAATTGAAAATCAGCAATATATTTTACTAAATCCTTAATGAAACTTTAATTATGTCTATCCATTTTTGTTTGAGTAATACCAGCTTGTATAGAGACATTATGTATACTTCGTATATGTGATAGCCTCTCCATTAAACTGCACACATACAGATGAAATAACATTTATCTGTTTTTTATTTTATAAGAAGTTCTGTCTTGTTTATGGCTTTGGTGAACACTTGTGTTAGGTTGTTTGGGTTCTGTATGGATCCTTAAAGAGTTGATGCTATACAAAGTAGAGAATTTGGATTCATGTATCTTACAGTAGATTTTAAATGTTTTTCTTTTAAAAAAGAAAATTCTTTTGTAATTCCAAATACACTGTGTATCACACCATGACTACATTTTCCTTTTTTACTTCCTTTCTCTCTCGCAGACACTTGAGTTAATTGAATAAACAATTACTGAAGGAGATTATTAGAAACCTTATATGGCTTTTCTTTGTTTCAGCACTTGTCATTTTGCAGTGGCAGTGATCTTTCATAAAAAGATCATGCAGTTAATAGTTTTAGTTGCACAAACAATTTTTTTGACAAATGAACTCTTTAGGACAGTATTTTCTATTACTTTAGAAGAAATATAGAACTTTGTGATAATCAGACTTTCACTTTTTGAAAGTATTTTCTTGTGACATTTTTCAATAAATATTTGAAATAATTTTGAATCCCTGCCGTCAGTAGTGGTTGTGCCATTACTGCTGTACAATGAAAAACAGTGGGTTATGGGGAGGAAGAATCATCAGTTAGAAACAGGTTTGCTAGCCAGAAGGCTGATTTTGTGTGTAACCTTTTCACTGCCGTGAAACAGAATTTAAGCCATCGAAATTAATGGATTAGCATAGCTTAGTGGAAAGAGATAGCATTTAGACTTCTTTTCTGTATTTTCTTTTCTGTCTTGGATGTTACTATCTGAGTTGACAGATGAAAACAAAGTGGATGTTTTTTCTCAGCAATACGATGATAACAGGGTGTGACTCTTGCCAGCATTTTTATCCACCTTACAACAATAAGCCAGCACAATTTCTTGACAGTTATCCGTTTCCTACAATGCAGAGTGGTGTTTTCGCTCTGTATGTCTGATTACTCAGGTGGACTATGGAAGAAATCTGCCATATTGGAAAGTATGCAGTTGCTATGGAGGCCATTTACTTATTTTTTTGGGAGGGGTGGGAAGTGTTACTTTTTTTGTTTGCTTTTTTATTAAGAGTTTAATGCTAAACTTTAAATTGAATACTAAGCTTGTTTGGATCTCAGAAGATTTGAGTATCTTTAATTTTTTAGCCTGTGCTTTGACTTCCTACTCAATTTCCCATTATTTTTTCCTAGTTGATAAATTTTCATTCAGAAGTTAATCCCTATTAATTCTACTTAAGCAGGAGATGTAAGAGTGCCGAATAATAGCCCCACTCCATCTTTGTAGGAACAGATAACGATCCGCCTTCAAAAGTATACCACCTTCTGTTACTGTTAGGGTTGCAATTCCTGTTTGATTTGAAGAATGGCTTGCTGGTTTCTTCGATGCCTCCCTCAAAGGGTGCTGTTCATTATCGTTTATGGAGGAGGTGGTACTTCACTTCATCTCAGAAGTCAGGAATGCCCTTTGGTGGTATCACACACTAGGACCCTCTAAGTACCGGGGTTTTTACTGCTGGAGTGCAGAACAGGGTATGTGTGCTATGGCAGGGTTTACTGGCTGAACCTGAACTGAGACATTTTGTCCCTGTTTTCTCACTTCTTCCATGCGTGAAAACTTGCTGGTTAGCGGCAGAAGAAGGGATTTTTAACCCGCTGCTCGTTACTGTAAGTTAGTGTTTGTTCTTCTGTGAGTTGCCTGTGTACTAAAGTAATGGGAGCTCTGTGCATTGTTACAGTGAAAGAGTGATTCAGTCTCTACGAGTTTTAAAACAGGATGCATTGCTTTCTGTCACGTTTGGCGTTGTGCAGAACTACATGGGCCTTACGCTGGTACGACACAGTGCTTTCAGAGGTTGTGAAATATGGAACAAGGTTAAGCAGCTTAAGGAGATGCGTGTGTTCTTTGTCTGCTGAATCAAGAGATTTACTTTGAAAAGCAGGTTAAAGATGTAAGAAAGAATCTAATCGTAGTAAGTTACTCTTTTTAAGAGTTTTACAGATTGATTTTTATTTTATCAGTGCATGATTTTATTAATCTGTTGCCTTCTAGATTTTCAATTCTGGTTCCTGAGGGAGAATTGTTCAAAGACTATGACTGTTTGGATGACTTATTGTTTTGGCAATGTTTGTTGGGTTTTTTTCTCTGATAAGTGTGAGGTACAAAGGTATCCTTGTCCTACAAGTTGAGTCAACTTCTTTTGTGTGATTTTTTTAATTTATTTTATTTTAAATCTAGTATTTTTTTTTCTTTGCAGGAGGTTTCCTGATAGGCTTCTGGTCCAGATTTATTTATTTGTCTCAGTGGCAGTGGGAAGAGACCGGGTGAATTCCACTTTGCGCTTCCTGTGAGATTCATTTTAATCTCAGATGTAAGACATACTATGCAAACCACAGAGAGCAATCTAATAACTCGTTGTTGAAACGGAAGATTGCATGAAAGTGGATTTTGCAGGATTTTGTCAGTGGTACTCACCATTTTCATTATAGGTGTAAAAACTAGAGCAGAGAGGCGGCAGTCTTGGGGGGGCCCACCAGGGTGTTGGAAGACAGCAAAGCAATCACACCGAGCCTTCAGAAGGGGAAGGGAGAGGGAGGTGCTCTTCGGCAGGGACCAGAGCAAGGCATGTGGTACTGCCGTGAGGGAGCAGCTGGCTAAGTAGCAGGTCTGCAGAAACCTCCATGGGGGTTGCAGCTAATGACAGCGTAAGGTGGGTTGTCAGTGGCATATTGTTACTGAAAGGCAGTTGCTGTACTAAGAGAACAGGAATATAGCCTTAGGACAGGCATGAAGGATGCTTGGCGAGGGCTCAGATGATGTATCCTGTTTGGCACACTGTGTTGGAGAAGGCTGGAGAGAGTTTGAAGGAGAGGGCTGGAAGTCTGTAGGTGGACAGGCAAGACCATGAAGAGTGAATCCCCACTATCAAGTGGGGATGTTCAGGCCAAAGAAGAGATGGTCTGTACAGGGCACTGAAAATAGCTGCGCTAAAAAGGCGGTGGGGAACCTGTGCTTGGTTTGGCAGGACTAGGTATAACTAACCAGCTTCCACTGAAACAGTGAAGAGTCAGATGACATCTTGGGAGAACTTTAGCAACAGTGAGAATGTTGAAATACTCAAATCTGACCAAGTAACCATGGATGCTTGGAAGCCTTTGAGAGTGGGTAGATACACATACCAGAAATGTCATCAGTGCCCCTGATGCTGACTTTAGGGACAGGGAGACAGATATGATTGTGTCAGGTGGCATCTCGAGATATGACTCGGTGACTGCAGAGTTTTTGGTATGCTGTCACATAACCATGTGGTTTGATAGTTTTTGTAGACACAGCGATAAAATCAATCCAAGAGAGGGGGGTTAGGCATGCCCCCCCCTCCCCAACTTGATATTATAAAGAAGTAGAGAAATTTGCGCAAGCCTCCATTTTCCTTTTTTCTCAGAGCAGTACCATTGCTGGTTACTTCCAGCCAAATTTGGAAGAAGAGTAGAGACCTCAGAAATAAATAAAGCCATTCATTTTTAATGAAACTGGTCATCAGATAATGGGAAAATGCATTGACTTTCTCCTTGGAGAAGGAGACAAGCTGAACTCATTTATATATAAATTTGGCAGTCGCCAGTTGACTAGGCAGTTGTGTGTATTGGACAACCATTGCTTGTGTAGCTCTGGGCTCATTGTAGATTGTTCTATTTCTTGTCTGATCAGGATTTCTTCAGGTGTTAGAATTAACTTTGTTATAGGAATAATAGAAGGTGGTTTAGAAGACAAAGAATAGAAAGCCATAGCGATTTGAGCTTCTTTTGAGTTGTCTGAGCAACAGAATTGTTTTACTTTATGAGAGAGTAATCCCAATGTTCACAGAAAGAGTACCTCCATCACAATCACGTATATATCATTTTATGACTACTTGTATAGCCCTTAACCCTGGCCATTATTTTTTCCTTTGTACTGATTAGATTTCGTATGTAATCTGTAGCAGGCAAGATAAGAACCATGTGTGTTTGAGAGAATATCAGTGGCTTTGTCAAAATCGTCACTGGTGATTTCCAATGTGTAATTTAGATGCTGAGTTGAAATCTTATGGCATATACCCAGGAGGCATCTGAAAAGGGAGTCTGTTTACAGTTCATGGTTTTAAGAGAGGGCTGTAAACCAAATTCGACGTCTGCTTGTTTACTAGTGTTTTAAACCTGTTAATTTGTATTCTGTATTGAATGCTAGCTGTCTCCCATGTTGGTTAGAAATCGTAACACGTCTGAGCATCCTCTTTACACAGGTAATCTCTAGGTGGAGTGGAAGGAGTCTTTTCAAGCAGATGTGAAATCCCAGAAAGCTCGGGTTGGCTGAGCCTCTCTCTGTCAGAATCTGAAGCTTTTACACTTGTCTATACCTGTGAAGTATGTTCACCTGACATGGATCCTGTGTAGTTGGTAGTCTGACAAGAAGTTTTGATTTATGGTGGAGTATGGATTGGGTTAGGACACATTTACTCTGTGAGCTGTGATTATGGCTTGTTTCCTGCCTGTTTCTTTGTTTTCTTTGAACGCAAGTTCTGTGATGCAATTTAAAAGGAGAGTAATGTTTGCAAATTAATAATGTCAAAGCCACAACTGAAGCCTGGAGTAATCAGTTCTGCAGGCTAATGTTGCTGTTGCTCAGTTTTCCTGGATGTTGTCTCTAAAACCAGCTCTGCTCTTTTTGCTTATTGAGTGATTCTACATTAGGGAAAATGTCCAAGATAATTCCCAGAGGAAATGAAGAAATTTGAAGGAGATTGGTTTGGTGTGAAATACTCTCATATCTCTAAGTAATTGAGAATAGCAATATACTTCAATTTATGTCACAAATACAACAGTATGCCTGAGACAACACAAATGGAAATTCCTTATGCAGGAAGTGAGAGTGACCTGCAATATGTTGGGTACTATTTTTGCAATATAATCCACAAATCCATTCTGCTCAGATTCTTATGCTATGCCTCTCTCTGAAGTATTACAGAGGGCCTCAGTATAAATGAATGGGTAACATAGTTTATCTCAGCGTTTCTGTATGTTGAATTTCAATACAAATTGTACCTTGGCACATCTTGCTGTCTGGTATGGTATAAAGTTTCTAGAGCTTTCAGAGGGAACGGTATAGTTAAATTTATGAAAGTGTTTCAAATTGGCGTTAAGTTTCTTTTACAGTAGAAAAGCAAAACAATAATATGTCAAATCAAAACAAAGTAAATGAGTGCTAAAAACGAGCAATCAGGAATTATTCTGGTTCAAGTACAACTGTTTTCCATCTTTTTTTAGTTTTGGGTGGTTAGTGACTACACAGAAGTCATTTATACTGTCTGTGTTCCAGGAACCAAGTTTTAATCTGGAAGGATTTGCACGGCTGTTCTGTTATCTTTGAAAGGTCACGTGGATTGCGAAAGGTCCCCTTCAACTTGAGAAAGGCAAATGTTGCACCCATCTTCAAAAGAAAACGTCAGTCATGGAAACTACAGTCTGATTAGCCTCACTTCTGTTCCTGGAAAAATGTTGGAGTGAGTCCTGTTGGAACATGTTTCTGGGTACATGAGGGAGGAGGCAGTCATCAGGAGCAGTTGGCATGGATTGACTAAGAGTAGATCATGCCTGACCCACCTGATTGTTTTCTGTGATGACCAGGTTTGCAGACAATGGGAGAGCAGTGACTCTGGCAAGGTTTTGACCTTGCCTCCTACAATATTTTTGTATCCAGCTGGGACATTACAGTCTGGGAGAGAGGACAACCAGACGAGTAAAAAACTGTTTGGATGGTCGGGCTCGGAGGTTATGGTTAATGGGTCATGTGCTGTCTAAAGGCCAATGTCAAGAAAGGTATTGGAGAGGTGTGTTCTGGGACCTGTTGTGTTCAGCATCTCTCTCGGTGACCCAGAGGAGAGGACAAAAGGCACTGTCATAAATTTTAGCAAATGACACCATAGTGGACAGACCAGTCGATGTGTCAGAGGGCCGGGCTGCTGTTCAGAGGAACTGAACAACAGGGACCTGATGAAATTTTAAAAGGACAAATGCTGAGCCCTGCTCCAGGGGTGGCAGAGCCCCTGGCAATGATACAGGATTGGACAAAAGGAGGCAGAGAGCAACTCTGCAGAGACCCTGAACTACCCTGTGCCAGTGTGGTGGGTTTGACCTTGGCTGGCTGCTGGCTGCCCACCTAGCTGCTCTCGCATTCTCCCTCCTCAACAGCACAGGGAGAGAAAATAAGATGAGAAAGCTTATGGGTTGAGACAAAGAACAGGAAAATCACTTACCAGTTACTGTCATGGGCAAAACAGGCTTGACTTGGGGAAAACTAATTTAATTTATTACCAGTTTAAAAGATCTGATCCGTCTCTTAAGCTTGCCTCCCCCACTGTCCGTGGAATTAGAAAATAAATTGCTTAAAGCAGGTGACGTTAATCCCTGATAAAATTCAACAAAGTGGAATTGGGCCATTATTTTGAGGCCAGTGTCTGTGAGATTACAGGTTTTTAAATTCTATGTCTTGAAAACTATGTAGCCTTTTTAATGGGTTGTAAGGTGGCATTGTTAAGGCAAAACTTGCGTTTGGAAGGTTTTTCAGCCTTTTCTCTTTGTCACCCCACTCTACTGAGTTGAGTGGGCTTAATAAAATGCCATTATTGAATTCTACGAGAAGAAGGATTTGCCATTTTCATGTCTTTTTTTCAAGCAATTTTTTAAAGGAAAAAGAGCTGGGTTTTTAAGTATTTCATAGCAAGTGACAAAGCCTGTGGCCACTCCTAGAGCTCTCATTGAAGCCACTGGCAGTTTACCTTGCAAAGTAGTTTCAAGATTAGATAGGCTGCATACGTGGATTAAGGGGATCAGTCCGTGTCTTGGCCTGTGAGCCTTCTCCAGAGAATCTGGGTCTGTCCAGCAGTGGGAGTGGAACTGCTGTCCTATGAAACTGCTGAATTGCTCTCTGCCGTCAGAAGTGTTTCCCGTAATATGTAGACACATTTACAAGGAGTCTGACCTCTTCCTGATGCCCGTTTGCTTCAGCGAGGCTACAGCAAATAGGACTGCCTGAGCAGTCCTAAACCATATAAACTGAGAAATTCTGCAGTTTTGCTGAAAAATTTAGCATCAATTTCAAACAAAAAGTTGTACCACTTCAGCTTGCCACCAGCTATTTAATACTTGGAGGACCTTATGATCTTGCATCATGAAGAGTAACCCAGCTCACTGCATTTGTGACACCCCTTCACTATCTTATAAGCGTACCTAATTTCAAGTGTTGTCCAGTTTGACTTAAAGAAAAGAAAATAATCCTATTCCTAACCTCCTGCATTTCCATCAGGGTGCACAGGGAATTTGGACATATAATTCACAGTCACTATTTATAGATCTTTAAATCTCAGTCAGCTGCAATATGCCTGATTTAACTTGCAGTGAAAAATTCACATCACATATAATTAATGTGCTTGAGATATGTTTAATTACTGCTGTTGCATGCGCTTATGTACCAAATACACATTTCTCCTGAACTCTCTGAAGTCATTATCTTCAGGAGATTTGTTTCAGGATGACATCGTTTCTGTATTTATAAACTGAGGGTTTAAGTAGGCTGGCCTTGTTTTAAGCTTTATTTTTGTCCCTGCTACAAAAATAAAATAGACGAAGGAAATAGGCTGTAACTGTTCCCTATGCTTATAGAAATTGTATTTCAAAAAAATTGTTCTCTTCCTGTTCCCGACTCTATTTCATGTTGCCAGTGCTGTGTCATTTAGGAGTCCTTGCTGATGCAAATTGTCCTTTTCACTTTCAGAATTCACTACAAATAAGCACTGATTAATTTTCACTGCAGTCTAGTAGCCTGATAATTTTTTGTGTCATGCTGTTTGCTTGTTATAGGTGGGGAAGCTAAAGGAGAGATTTTACGTGACTTGCCTGCTGTCAGGAAGGGATTAGATAGAAATCAAGAATTTCTGACTACTAGCTATATTCTTGGAGCACCCCTTTCTGTCTCAGTACGAAAACAATCAAAATATGACAAACTTGAAGCAGTGGCACAAGGTTTACCATAGGAATTGCTTAAGCATTGCAGCTACCTGTTTCTTTGTTAGTCTTAACGGAGAAAATTTGACTTTTACAATGTTTCTTCAAAAACACTTTTCTAGTGGTGATTGGTAGAAATACTCCATTTTTGTTAACACTGTTTTTATTTAGTAATTTTTTACCCATAGTAATACAAGTCAAACTGATTTTGATTTAGCTTGGTAGGAGTACAGTGTGTATGAGGTTTATACAACAGGTACAGTCTTGTCTATATTTGGTTTAATACTACACTGTTAGAGGAAAATAGATTGTGCTGGATCCAGCAGCCCGAGGGGGGTGATGCTGCTGCTGCTCCATGGCCCCACGTCTATGCAGTTACTCGGCTGAGGCTGTGTTCCCAGTTGACACAAGCACGCAGCACATGTTGAACACCACGCGTATACGTGTGCACACAGCCAGATCAGATGGACACACGGAGCACTCACACAAGGACAGACAGCACCAGGGGCATCATCCTGCTCCTCTCTCTCACGAGGAAGGACTGGGTCCCCCAGTGAGACCTATACATATACATATGGGAAATACGGATCCCATCAGCAGCTGGAGTCGCTCAGTCTGCCCGGTAGCTGCCCCTAGGTCCCAGTTGCTGGCATCGGGGCGTATGAGCCCCTGTGGCCACAGCCTGGCTCTGATTGCTGGTACTGACCATGTCACTTGCACACACACACGCACACACACACATGCGCAAACACAGTGTTGGCCAGGACTCCCCTGGTGCTGTAGCTGACCTGGCTGCGGACTTGCCCTTGGAGCCATGCAGGATCTCTCCCACCCAGGGCTGGCTGTTAGAGGCCCCTCTGCCCCCGGCTCCTGGGCCCCTTCCCCTGCTCACCAGGTAGTCTAGCTTCATCTTTGCTTGGGACCACACACTCATTTGCATGTGCTGCAGTGTGGGTGCCGCAGACATGCGGGACCTCCAGCTGGTGGTCTGGCTCCAGTTGCTGCACCCAGACCCCCATACACACACACACATTGAGTAGAGAGCCCCTCACACAGGAACAAGTTAGAAAGCCATTTAACAAGAAAACAGGACAGGCTGCGCTGGTCAGGCACAGGGCATGGCCAGACAAGAGTACCGACCAGCCCACTGTTCACACGCGACCAGCCCTTTTTATCCCCTTACTCCTCTATCGTCCCACAGTCGTTCCTCACCAAATCACCTAAATCCATCCCTTTTCCTGTCTTTGCTCCCTCCCCTAAACTTCGTGTGCAATCCCCAAATGCTCTTCCCCTGTGTCCCATAATGTGTCCCCAACCCCTGGACAGCAGCTCCACTTAGTCCCAAAGGTGATCCAGATGGCTGTTCCCAGTGACTCTTCTTGATGGGTTGCATACCTGGACACGGGGGCTGAGGATCTCCTGGGTCAGCTTTGGGATGGGCCCAGACAGGGCGTTCCTTCTTTAGGGGTCTGTAGTTTGGGTTCCTGTCTGCAATTGTGTGCCCCTGTTCTCCCCTGGGCTTGTGGAGGTGGGTCTTTGATGAGCTGATGGCTCCTGGGATGGGCCTGGGGGTAGCTGGGCCCATAGTAGATGTATTATTTGATCTTCATACCTGCCATTGTCTCTCTATGCTGCTTCATGGGTGAGATTTTATCACATAGCCTCATTCATACATCCTATAAGAACATCAGAAATAATTGCTATGTAGATACCTTTCTGTTACTGCCAAGGTTTGTCACTCCCCTCTTTACAATGGAGAACTGAGACTTAGCTGGTGCGAACTATCAAGATGTTTATTGATTAATGAACATTCTAAGATGAAATAGGTAAAGCAGCAAAATAGTTCATGCAAAATTATCTATACTCAGTGCAATCAAATATACCAATTTACAATTTTATGATACAGAATGCAGATTCTAAGGAATCACATATGTGATTACTACTAAATTACAGCATTCTAAGTACTGAGGTGTAACTCTATTTCCTGCCTCCACTTTCCCCACCCTCACCCCCTCAAATCTTAAGAACATAAACCTGATGGAGAGTCCAGCATGTCATCCAAGAGGATTTCCTCCAGCCTCCTCGTGGACTTGAATCTGCATGTCAGCATTACTACCATCTGCAGGTGTCCATACACCTACCATTGGAAGACTCACCTTCCTTTTTTCTCCTCTCAATTTGACATTTTATTCTCTATTTTTTATTTTATTCTCGATTTTTTTCTTGAGTTTGGGACAGCTTTTCGTTAGCCTTGCATCTCCTTGTCTCTGCCAAAACTCCTCCCAAGTAAACAGCCCTCTCATAATTACTTTTTTGACACTGGTCCCAGTTTTGCTACATCCATACCCAGATTTCATATTTCATATTGTTGTACAGGCAATGTAAGCCTTAGGAAGTGTTATCAACAGGATTGCCTCAGTGTGAGTGGCTTGGCAGCCCAAATTTCACCTGTTATTACCAGCTTAGAGTGTTTGGATTTGGTTTACATTTTTTAGTTACTAGATGTAATTATTCTATTTTATCCCTAGATCTCTATCTAGATCCAGTGCATCATGATCAGGTTCCTGCTGTATGTGCTGGAGCACATGCCAGAGCAGCTAGGTAACTTGTTTTTCACACTTCTGCTGTGGGCTGTCATGGTTCCTTACTAGGACTTTAGCTACTGTGAAGCCTTGTGCTCCAGTTTGACTTCTTACTCACAATTTCCTTTACATACAGTCCATTTCTTACTGAAATCTTTCTGTTTAATTTACTTGGAAATAAATGAGTACCTTGGTGAAAGATGAAGAGCTGAATCTTTTGGTTTTCTTGCCTTAAAGAAGCCTATAAATGTTTTAATAAGGAAGAAAAGCTTACTGCTGTGAAATCAGCGTATCACTAATGTGGAAATGTAGGGCTAGAAGGTTTTTCCAGACATGAATCTAATTCATTCCTCTGTATATAGGAATGATGAATCACTTAAATCCTCCTTGATTAGATGTTTTTTCTAATCTCTTATTAGGTCTCCAGATAAGGACACCAGAGATTCCACAGCCTCCAAAAGTAAACCATTTGAAAACTTCATTATCCTTTAAAGTGAAAATTGTGTGTTGGTTTTGTTTGTTTGCTTTTTTTGTTCTGGTTCAGTTTTTTTTTTGTTCCCTAAAATCTGATCTCAGTATTTTTAGTTGCCTTTTTAGGCTGATTTTTTTTTTCCCCCCATGAGACTAAACAAACTCATTTCCTTCAGTCTTTTCTCAGAGGCCTTGTATTCTAAGCATCTTGTAATTATTTGTTCTTTTCTGCTGCCTCTCCCAAGTCCATTATCCTCGTCCTGTCACACTCAGAATCCTGCTGTTCTTACAATGCTAAACTTCATTGTTTCGTGATTGTGACACAATTATCTATCACATCTTGATTTTCAACACTAATTCCTCCATATTTAGTCAGAATAAAATGTCCTTTCCTCGTAACCTTCTCAGCTTTCTTAAGCGGCAAAGATCCTTGCAGACTTCTAGTAACTGTGTTGCATTGCTTTCTCACCAAGTGCCTGAGTTAATGAATTCTTGTATTTTAGCATCATAGGCTGTCTTTCGGGTAGTTAACTAGTTAAGAAAAATTGTCTGTATTTGCTTCAAAATTTGAGAATCTTTCACCTATAAGATTGCCTTTGTTGTTTTCTTAACATCTTGCATCTTAACTTCAACTTTTCTTGCATTTCAGAATAAATGCAGTATTCCTGAAGTACTATTTAGAATCTTGTTACTTTCTCCTTGCCATGGTTGTCCTTCATGAAAAAGCTGTCACCTTCTCTGTTACTATTCCAGTTGGTTTTAGTTGTCCCACAGACTTTAATGGTGCTGGGTAGGACATACTGTGTAACTTCTCAGATGGTTTGGTATTTTTGTCATTTGTGTGGACATCATTGGTGTTTAGGGAACTGTCTTTTGACATTCTGCCTTTGATTTTTTCCATGATCCTATTGCAATTTCCAACTGCTTCCTAGAGTCTGCTTCTAGGACAAAGTTACTGTTGTCTTAGTCTGTAAGGGCTTTTCCCATTAGTTCCCTCACAAACTAGTTTAATGCCTTTTTGCTGTTGCTGAGCTAGTGTTCTGAACAGCTCCTCCATCTCTGCATTTTTGGACCATCCTTCATTTGCCAAGCAGGCACTCTCGGTTGAGAAAATTAAAACCCTTCTGCTGATGCTGCTTGTGCAGCCATGTATTCGTTTCCAGCTATGCATCTGCCTCTACTTGGGTCTTTACACCTGACTAGAGGATTGAAGAGGGAGCCACCTGTGTCTCTGACTACTGCAGCAGTCTCCTAGAAACTAAGTGTTTCTGATCTGTTGCAGCCGTATCTGGCAATGTCATTCGTACCAGGTGACTAGGTAGCATAGGGCAGGAGGGGCCCCAAAGGGGACAGTAGAAAGGTAATAAAACTCTTTGAAGCAAATAGTCTTTTAATATTGTGGAATGGAGCGCTACAGGTTTGTTTGGAAGCCTGTGCTCTCTCTGTACTCTATTTAAGCTTCCTAAATTGCTTTTGAAAATGAGCCTTAGGCAGTAGCATTCGCATGGGTACTTCTGAATATCTCTGTGGTCTTCAGCTGTATTTCAGAGCATGAGTGCAGCGGAAATTCTGTTGCCTTTATGTTCTCAGTCTGTGCTCCACGGATTAATTGGGTGGTCGCTGCGGTTTCTTTTTTTGTCCACCTGCTTGAATTGCAGAGACCTGATAAGCATTTTTGCAATGAGATGTTTGCGGACAGAATCATATGCAGGGATCTGCCAATGTATTTGGTGCAAGAGTAACTCCGTGTTACTCTGAGGTGTCCTAGAAACCATATTTCACCAGCTGAAGCATTTTGGAAGTGCTTTGTTTGTTTGTTTTTGTTGTTTGTTTTTCCTCTTGCTGAAATAACGTGTAGTAACAGAATAATTACCTCTTGTTGTTAAATGCAGAAAAATAAAACTGTTTAAGAATGGCTTTGAAGGAGAAGCTGATTTCCTCTTGCAAACTGGGTAACGTTTATTTCTGAAAATTTAGTATACTGACTTAACTTCAGTGCACCCGGTACCACGTATTGGAATAAGGACAAGCATGTGGGTTTTAGTCAAGGAGATTGTTAGTTTGCTCCAGTTACATGAATATATCAATGATTCACAAGTTGCACCAGTGATTCTTTACACTGTTAATGAAAAGACACTAAAAACACAACATCTTACATGAAAATAATTCTTAATAAACCTGTTCACCTTTAGAAACTGCAGATTGCTTTGTGAAAAAAATTATTATTACACCAAAAGTCAGATGTAATACATTATTTAGTTTATTTGAGACATTCTTGAAGAGTTCGTCAGATTTTGACATCAGCTTGGTGTTTTATGTAATGTGATGTTCCTTACAGGAAAAACTGAACTGAAGTTAGGATTTTGGACTTCTGTGGAATTCTGTGCCTTGCTCCGGAGGATATCAAGAAACTTTTACTCGGCAGTCAGTATGTTAACTCTAGCTTGAGTGTAAGCTGGTAGTTTTTTCAGTATTAACCTCCTAAGACAAAAATAACATCTTTGGTATTCTCAGTAATGCGGTCTATTTTTAAAAAATCCTATCAGTAAGAAATTAGTAAGTGCCTATATTGCTGATGAGTCTCTTTTTTAGCACAGTGTGTGATGCCTGCAGTTTAGCAGTTTACTTAACTGGTTGTCCTAGTTTCAGCTAGGATAGAGTTAATTTTCTTCCTAGCAGCTGCTGTGTTGTGTATTTAGTATGAGAATAATGTTGATAACACATATTGTTTTAGTTGTTGCTAAGTAATGCTTATATTAGGTTAAGGACTTTTTTAGCTTCTCACAGAAGCTGAGAGGGAGCACAGACAGGACAAGCTGGCCAAAGAAATATTCCATACCATAGATGTCATGCTCAGTATATAAATGGGGGTTAGCCAGGGGACAGGAATCCGCAATTGATGCTCAGGATGGACTGGGTAGTCGATCTTTGGGTGGTGAGCGACTGCATTGCATCACTCATTTTGTATATTCTTTTATCGTTATTGTTATTATTGTCTTCTCTTCCATTACTGTTCTATTAAACTGTCTTTATCTCAAGTGAGTGAATGGCTGTGTGGTCCTGGTTGCCGCTTGGGGTTAAATGACAGCACTGGTATAAAACATTGCAATTCTCATAGAAGGAAAGGATAAATCTGGGCTTAAAATTATTATTTAATTTTGAATTCTGAAAGTTCTTTATTACCTTTTGACTTCTTTTTGCAATTCTATTAAGGTAGCACCATATGTTGCCATCTGAGGCAGCTGAAGGACACTAGTACCATAGAGCAGCCCCAAAAGATTTTGAGAATACTAAAGATCATGGCATTTGAGTTTTACTGCATCAAAAAATCTAGATAAACTTTCCATTAAAAAAACACAAAGCAATTCTGCATGGAAGTACTCCCACCTATGATAAAATGGCATGGAGGAGAGAATTGTCATAAAATTTGCAAGAACCACAGGGGTTTGTGACTGCTCATCTATGCTGCTTTTGAATATATTATAGTAAGAAGGCACAATGGCTTTACCTTTTTCATAGTCCTACATTGGGTAGGAAGGTGTCACACTTTGAGAGTTTTGTGACAGAAACTGTCATAAGAGCTGAAAGTATACAAAACTATAAGCACACTGTACTCCATTTAGATTTCATTTAAGACAAGACTTAGCCCTCAGAAAAAAAGACGAGTGTAGATAAGAATTTTTAGGATTTAAAATCACTGATGTTGCTGTTGTATAATAAGCTAGGTGAGGCGATTTCAGAGGGTTTTTTAATTTATTCCTACAGTGCAATCTGTAAAATGGGCTTTTCAGTGGCGAGATAGTTGGAGGATTGAAAAAAACCAGCAACACACCTCTCAAATCTCAGTTCTGTTGATATTTTTGTACCATTTTTACAAGTGCCACCTGTGTTTGCTAGTACTGAAAGAACTTAGAAGGAAAAAAATCTTTGGAGTATTTTCGCCACCCTGCCACCCTTTCCCGTAATTTTAAGTCGTGTACTTGTTAACACTCTCTAACCTAGATATATGTTTTCTTCTGCATTGAACAAAGAGTTGAGAAGGCTTGGTTTTCAGAACACTGCAGAGAAGAACCTGTTTACTTACTCGTGTGAAGTTGGTTCTCCCCATATCTGTATTGCATTAAAGAGAGTTGAATGTAATTTTTTTCTTTCGGTGAGCAAATGGTGGGTTGACCTGGGCTGGCTGCCAACACCTTCCCCCACCAGCCTCTCACTCCCCCTCCTTAACAGGACGGTGGGGAGAAAATAAGATGGAGAAGCTTGTGAGTTGAAATAAAGAGATTGGTTGCCAGTTGCTGTCATGGACAAAACAGACTTGACTTGGGGAAAATTAATGTATTGCCAGTTAAAATAGAGTTGCATGGTGAGAAACAAAGACAAAAACTAAAAGCACTTGCCCTGCCCTCCCTCCCTTGCTTCTTCCCAGGCTCAACTTCACTCCTTCATTCTGACACTTCTACCTCCTCCCCCCTGAGCAGCACAGGGTCATGGGGAATGGGGGTTGTAGTTAGTCCATAACAGCTCCTCTGCCACTCCTTCCTCCTCACGCTGTTCCCCTGCTCCAGTGTGGGTCCTTCCCATGGGCTGCAGTCCTTCACAAGCTGCTCCAGTCCGGGTCCTTCCCATGGGCTGCAGTCCTTCACGAGCTGCTCCAGCGTGGGTCCTTCCCATGGGGTATGGACCTCAGGGACGGACTGCTCCAGCTAAGTCTCCCACAGGCTGCAGCTCCTGCCAGAAAACCTGCTCCAGCCTGGGCTCCTCTCCACGGGCTGCAGGGGAATCTCTGCTCCAGCGCCTGGAGCACCTCCTCCTCTCCTCCTCCACTGACCTTGGTGTCCACAGGGCTGTCTCTCACACGTTTTTCCTCACTCCTCTCTGCTCTGCATTGTTGTTTACCCTTTCTTAAATAGGCTTTCCCCAAGGTGCCACCATCTTGGCTGCAGGGCTCAGCCCTGCCCGGCGGTGGGTCGGTTGGAACTGACTGGAACCGGTGGTGTCTGGCCCGGGGCAGCCCCGGTGGCACCGCACAGGGGCCACCCCACAGGCCTCGCTGCCAGCGCCTGGGCCCTGCACGCCGTACAGAGCAACTGCGGTAGTTACCTCGGGGGGAGAACGTGAGGTGGTTTTGTTATTCTTACGTTGTGGCCCAGATTTGGCAAGCGTTTGGACTGGGAAGCCCAGAAACAGTCATGGCAGTGCGTAGCCGAAGAGCTGTGAGTAGCCTCGGGTCCACTCAGGGCAGGCGGCCTGCGTGGTTTTGGGGTTCTACAGCAGAGAGCCATGCAGCTGCCTGGGGCTCCAGGCAGGGGCCTTTTGACAGGAGAAATTCAGGCCTTGGGACAAAAAACGTAGGAAGTGGGATGTGTTGAAAAAAATACAACAAAAAACTCACCTTGGTAGGAAGTCTGGGGAAGCTAATGTGCTTGCAGATGGTCCTTCGATACCATCCTCAGAAGTGCTTAGGTTTGTGGTTGGCGATGCCACTATGTCAGCCAGAGCTGCAGGTGTCAGTCCAGACATGGACTTCTGTCCCCGCTGCCTGGCTAAGCTCTCGCAGAAGGGACCCATCTTTCCCCATACGTGTACAGGCATAGGAAGAATTGCATATGACCGAAAGAATTATTTGGGGGTGGGGGGTGGGGGAACAGAAATACTTTGTTTCAACATTTCTTTAATACTGTTATTTTGAGGAGTTCAGATTCCTCTGGGCAAAACAGGCGGCAAAGGGATGGAACCAGAGCTGCATTTTCTAAGATGCGGGAACATGTCTGAGGTGAGGAAGACCCAGGCGGTGATGCTGCAGAGCCTGATACCGGCAAAGGCGACCCATCTGGGACCTGTGTGTGCAGATGGGGTTTAGCTGTGCATGCCATGGCTGAGAGCCAAGGGAGCCGTCGACGGTCTTGTCACTGCTGGGCGGCCTTCGACTGCTGTGTTTTGTAGTCAGTCAAATGCCATTGTTCCCTGTGTGGTCCCAACCAATGCCCTCTTGCTTATTTTCCTTTAATATTTTCCGGTGGTTTACTTCTCTGCGGTAGGTATGGATTATGGATCTTGAGCTTGTTGACTGCAGTTGACTCTGCTTTGTTGTGCCTGGAGTTCGACTGGTGGGTTTGCTGATTTATTTATTTTTTTCATTTTTTGTAATAGTCAGGTTTCCTGGATGAGCCCTTTAAAATGTTTGTCTGCATGCTGTTAACTCCCATAATGTGAAAAATAAATCTGTATTTTGGCTTCTCAACATGTTTGGTTACCTGAACTATGATTCTTATTGTTATTCCCAAACCATGCGGAATTAAGTATCGTAGTACAAAGAATTAATTGTTTTTCCTTTGAAACTTCAGGGAGGAAAGGGATTTTCTGTGTTCTTTTTTATAATGTAGCAGTTTTTGTGTCACTACAGTGATTTTTTTCTGTTAGGTTTTTGCTGGTAGGTTAGGTTTATCTATTTTGTATTTTCTCTCAACTTCAGTAGAGCAGGTATTTGCATAAGATGTATCTTGCTTTGCACATGTAACACAATGATAATATTTGTTCTGATGTGCTTGGAATCGTATGCAGAGTTGGGAATCGTGCTTTGCTGCTGTTATTTAGGTCCATTTCTATACTTGATGAAAGAATTGAGGTCATAGTTTATCTGCACAGTTTTCTGTTGCTGACCTTTTCCTAGCTTTCAGTGTTTCCATTTATGGTTACACACTGTCCTCTTGAGAAAATAATCAGCCTAATATGTGCTAATTTGCATTCTGCTTGATGACTTTGCACACCAATATAACTGATGCAGAATGTTTACTACTTGCTTCCAGACTGTCTGATTTAAATACTTGGTATTTGTTTTATGTACTCTGGCATCGTACCCAGGGGTGCAAAAACCAATCCAGTTTGAGCTATGCAAGGAAAAGCTATTTTTACCCTTTGGGGTTTTTGTAACCTGCTTTTAAGAGGAAGATTTTGAATGCTGGCCTCCTGCTTAGAGCTTGGTGGGGGTGTGTCTGCTTCTGTAGTATTTCTCACGTTTGTGGCTGTGAGTAGCTTACAGTTAAATATGCTGGGTTTGCAAAGACATGCCCAGAGAGCAGCGTGGCAGGGCATTGTGAGGTTCCTTTCCATGTGAGAGGTTTTGTGATGTTGGAGTTTGTCCCTCTGTTGCATCTTTGCTCTGTGAAATCCCTAGTTGGAAAGTTTGCAGGAAAATCTGAACGGTCTGTTCCACTTCCGTGGAACTGCTTTCAAGGAGTACATGTACACTATTCTAAATTTACCCTTTTCCAGCTTGAAGCCATTACCCCTTGTCCTATCACTACATGCCCTTCTATGTCAATGTGTACATGACATCATTTGATCCATTCCCACTTTCTGATCTGTAGTGTTCTGCAGCTTTTCCTGTATGTGTTGAAATGCCTGTCTCATCGGATTAAATAACCTTCTGATGACAAATGGTTTGACCAGTGTCTTCCAAATGCCTGTTATGCACTTGTTGTCTCTTGGTTTGTATGTTTACCTTCCAGCCTGATCTGAGGTTTGCACGTGTATGCAAGGGAAGGGATGCCATCCAGAGGGACCTGGACAGGCTTGAGATGTGGGCCTATGCCAGCCTCATGAAGTTCAACAAGACCAAGTGCAAGGTCCGGCATGTGGGTCAAGACAATCCTATGCACAAACATGCATAGGCTGGGCGGAGAATGGATTGAGAGCAGCCCTGAGGAGAGGGACTTGGGGGTGTTGGTGGATGAGAAGCTCAACATGAGCTAGCAATGTGTACTTGCATCCCAGAAGGCGAACCGTAACTTGGGCTGCATCAAAAGAATTGTGCCCAGCAGGTCAAGGGAGGTGATTCTGCCCCTCTCTCCACTCTGGTGCAATCCTACCTGGAATACTGTGTCCAGTTCTGGAGCCCCGACATAACAAGGACATGGACCTGTTGGAGTGAATCCAGAGGAAGGCCACGAAGATGATCAGACGGCTAGATCACCTCTCCTATGAAGACAGGCTGAGATAGTTGGGGTTGTTCAGCCTGGAGAAGAGAAGGCTCTGGGGAGACCTTATAGCAGCCTTCTAGTATCTGAAAGGGGCCTACAAGAAAGCTGGAGAGGGACTTTTTAGAAGGGCATGTAGTGATAGGACAAGGGGTAATGGCTTCAAGCTGGAAAAGGGTAAATTTAGAATAGGCATTAGGAAGAAATTTTTCACTATGAGGGTGGTGAGGCACTGGAAGAGGTTTCCCAGGGAAGCTGTGGAGGCCCCATCCCTGGAAGTGTTCAAAGCCATGTTGGATGAGGGTTTGAGCAACCAGGTCTAGTGGGAAGTGTCCTTGCCAATGGCAGATGGGTTGGAACTAGATGATCTTTAAGGTCCCTTCCAACCTAAACCATTCTATGATTCTGTGTTGTTACAAGGATCATATAACCTGGGGACTTGACCTGTGGACAGTGTCACCTTCTTCATATTGCCTGATGGCACACTACTGTAATCTTGGTTGACAAAAGGTGAGATCTGCTTAGCTTAAAGCAGCGATCCATGTGCATTTCTTAGCTGAAAACCGCGCACAGAAGAGAAAAAGAATTTGAACACTGCTTTAAAAAAGTCAGTACTATTAAAAAAAGACATGAGTCTCTGTCAATTCTTAAGTAATATTGAAAGAACACACTGTTATTAGCCCTAATCTGCTTCATGGGCAAGTCTTTTCTACTTAAGCCTTTTCTGTTTGGTTGGGGTTGTTTTCTTAAATGTTTGGTCTTCTTACAAAGCTACTTGGGATAACTCAGGTGGCAAAGTCTTTTGCTTTTAAGCATTCATCTAGTGGTAGATGTTTTCCCTTTGGAAATGTGCAGCCTGTTCTTTGATAGCATGTTAGATTATTTTGGTAGGACCTGAAGTGAAATTTCTGACTCTATCTTCATGCAAGGTGTACCACAGTAGAAGAAGAGATGCAAAAGTTGAAACTCACAGGAAAACAGTTTTGAACATGAAATGTTTTTCAAAATCTACTGATGTCCATCAGTGATTGTTAAGCCAGAATAGCTCTGGCAGGTAAAAGAAGAAAGTGTTTTCGGAAGGACTTCTGAGTGGCATAATTTCGACTCATGGCAAAGCATCATGAATTGTTTCAATTTCAGCACAACAGGCTATGCTCCTTCATTCTGCCTGAAGTTCTGTGTGTGGTGAGAGAGTGACAGAGCAATTGGTGCAGTGGGTTCAGAGGTGAATTTTGTCTCTTGGACATTACTACATTTCCTTAATCTTATGGTTCCCTGAAGCAGTTTTCTTCCAGTGGTTCAGAGGTAAATTTACTTACAGAAGTGCAGGGTTGAGAGGTGTTAGATCAGACCCTTTTGGCAAATTGCATTGCCTTATTAAGGCTTGCAGGTGTTTTTCTGATAATTTCTCCAAGGCTGCTCTGAAGGCCCTAATTTTGTGCTTGTACGAGTGGCAGAGTCATCACACTGTGCTGCAGCCTCATCCTTCCGGCACCGTTGGTCATTTTAGGGAGTACTGTGAGTACACTTAGGAGTCTGTAAACAAACTAATATGTAGACAGAGTTGCTCTGGAATTACAGGATGAAATTTTTTTGGCCTGTAATATGTAGGAGGTCAGGCAAGATTGTTTACTGGTCCACTTGGTCCTAAGAAAAAATCTGTGTGCATGCATGCACACTAGTGCTGATCTTTCAGGAAGGACAGCATAAGAGAATTAAGTCAGAAAGCTGTTTTGTTCTTCAAATAGTGAAAAGTACGTTCTTGACCATGACTAAAGTGTTACTTTGGTACTTCTGGTACACTGCACTCTTGTACCCTGTGTATTTGCATGGCAAGGTTTTAGCAGCAGGAGGGCTACAGGGGTGGCTTGTGTGAGAAGCTGCTAGCAGCTTCCCCCGTGTCTGATAGAGCCGATGCCAGCCAGCTCCAAGACGGACCCGCCACTGGCCAAAGCTGAGTCCATCAGCAATGGTGGTAGCACCTCTGGCGTAACGTATTTAAGAAGGGGAAAAAAAGTGCTGTGCCACGACAGCCAGAAGAAAGGAGTAAGCGTATGTGAGCGAAACAGCTCTGCAGACACCAAGGTCACTGAAGAAGGAGGGGGAGGAGGTGCTCCAGGCTCCAGAGTAGAGATTTCCCTGCAGCCCGTGGTAAAGACCATGGTGAGGCAGGCTGTCCCCCTGAAGCCCATGGAGATCCATGGTGGAACAGATATCCACCTGCAGCTCGTGGAGGACCCTAAGCCAGAGCAGGTGAGTTCCTGAAGGAGGCTATGACCCCATGGAGAGCCCTGGCAGGACCTGTGACCCCATGGAGAGAGGAGCCCAAGCCAGAGCAGGTTTGCTGGCAGGACCTGTGGAAGCGACCCATGCTGGAGCAGTTTGTGAAGAACTGCAGCCCGTGAAAAGGAGACATGTTGGAGAGGTTCATGGAGGACTGTCTCCTGTGGGTCCCCCTGAGAAGGAAGGAGCAGCAGAGACAACGTGTGACGAACTGACCACAACCGCCATTCCCCATCCCTCTGCACCACTTGGGGGGGACAAGACAGGGAAACTGGGAGTGAAGCTGAGCCTGGGAAGAAGGGAGGGGTGGGGGGAGAGTGTTTTAGGAGTTGGTTTTATTTCTCATTATCTTACTGTGATTTGATTGGTAATAAATTAAACTAATTTCCCCAAGTCAACTCCGTTTTGCCTGTGATGGTAATTGCTGAATGATCTCTCCCTGTCCTTATCTTGACCTGTGAGCCTTTTGTTCTGTTTTCGCTCCCCTGTGCAGCTTAGGAGGGGAGTGATGGAGCGGCTTTGGTGGGCACCTGGCATCCAGCCAGGATCAACCCACCACACCCTGGTACATAAAAGAAGAATCTGTTAATAGCATCTTCAAATGTTGTTACATGAAAGTTACAGTCTTTTGGTTAGAAAACATTGCGTGCATGCAAGGACACTGGAGCTGTAGTTTCACTTAACAATTCCAGTGTAAAATAATAGTCATTCAGAAGTCTGTTTTTAACTGGATTAGATTAATGTGATTCTTAGAAATTTTTCAGTGCCACCAGATACATTTTAGCCAATATCTAATGATCCCAGACAATGAAATTCACAATGTATTCAGGAGTAAAAAATGGATTTTCTAAATACCCTTTAAAGAAATTAGATGCCGATTTTCCATCTTTTTTTTCCCCAAGACTTGTTATTTTTCTTCATAGCTTATGTAGTTTTGTTACGATTCTTAATGAATTTTTTGAAAAACTTTTTTAAAGGCTAAAAATAACCAGGACACATGCAAAGAAAATGAAAGCAAAACATGGCCATGGATTTAATAATAAGGAAGTGTCATTGACGTTCATGTCTTACTTATTTTTGCAAGACGGAGGAGTCCAGACAGTAATATGAAGCATGAAGAAGAATTTAAATTAAACAATCAAAAAACACTGGCAAAGTTTTAAAACTGAATGCCAGATCTTCAGCTAGATTACTTGCACCTGTTTGAATGAGAGGTAATTGCAGAAGGAACTATTATGAAGCAGTTGTTGCGTTGCTAATATACCTGGTGTATTGTATTCCCCTTCTTTTCTGTGCCACTGCACCCTCCGTTTTTGCCTTGCTTTCTTCTGTCTCCTGGGCCTCTGGATGTTTTTTCCCAAGCTCACATTTACTCTTATAAACAGGCATGTTACATGAACAAATGAGGAGTTTGTTGGTAAGGTCAATTCTGATGTTTCAGCTGCATCAAGTTATCATAATAATGCGTATCTTGATCGGTCATAATGGAAAAATTCTTCCTTGTAAGGCTAGTGCGAAACCAGAACAGGTTGCCCAGAGAGGTGATGGAATAACCCATCTACAGAGGGTGTCAAGGTTTGGCCAGACAAAGGCATGACTAACATGGTCTGGTATTGGCATTAGTTCCACTTTGAGGAGCTGGTTAGTCTAGGTGATCTCCAGTGGTCACTTCCAAGCAACATTCTTCTGACTTGGTGAGTTTGTAAGAACTATCTGAGTATGCAAGCAGGTACCAGAATATACTGGTTTCTCAAATATTTCATCTGTGTCCATAATGTTTTTGTCTTTCCCTTTCTTTATCTTCCACATCCTACTAGTGAAAAAGCATCTGAAATAAAATACTCCCGTGTGATTAAAAGAGTGAACATCAGTTAGAAATGATGATTGATATTATCAAGCAGACGTTTTGTGGAGCTGTTCAGGGGCTGTTTAGCTGCAGCCTGAGTAGATCTGTAGGACAAAACATTTGGTACCAAGGACTTTATGTACAGCCTTACGCACATTCGTGGAGTCTCATAATCACGTAAGATCTGGACTGGTGCCTGAATGCTTACCAGGAGATTGAATCGATTAGGTGCACTCCTGGATCTCTCTTCTGCCAGTTGATTGTTGTTTGAAAGAAATCCATGATGTGATCTCCAAGTCTGCTCTGCAACATGCACTGAAGTGCAGTGGGTGAGGACCGTCAGGAGGTACCGTTCAAAAGTGTAGTTAGGATCCAAACTAAAACACGAGTGTAGACCCACTCTGAGAAACTGGCTCTGACAAGTGTAGATGACAATCTATTCACTCTTGCAAGCTGCAGGTTTTTTGTGCTCCCCCCGCTTCCTCCCCCTTCCCTTTTTTCCAGACTTTTTTCCACTAGAATTGGTGAGAGTCAGAAGTTCAGAGACTTTCAGAAAAGCCAAAACCCCAGTCATAGGCCTGAAAGAGCAGTGTTTTCCCAGGACTGACTGATTTTTTTAATCATGGACCTGCTTTAATCATATTTTTGAAACATTACGTCCGCTCGTAGTGGCTCACTTTTAGTTCCAGAGCTTGGATGTTGTGTGTTTGAGCTCAGTAACTGTCTGCAGAAACTGGCCTGTTTGAAAGTCTTGAAACTTGGCTATCCTACTGTTGACCAGCTGCTTTTGTATGTAAAAATTGTTCAGGTAACTGATTTAACATTCTTGGAAGGGTGTGGCAAAACTCTTAGTTTTCAATAGCCATTATAACAATGCCAGAGTCCCAGAAGACTGTAAAGAAGTTTATGTTGTGCTAATATTTTAAAAAGTAAAGTGAATGAATGGATCATTGTCGTGTGGTAGCTTCACATGAATCGTGTGTGGGATAATGGAAGGGGTGTTGTGGGTTGACTAACTTTGAAAATTGCAGGTCTTTCTGAATAGTTTATGCTGCAGTTCAAGCAAGAACTTGCTTAGGGGGTCATAATGATTTGTGCTTTTTAGGAGGTCGGATTTACTGGTCATCATGGATTTTTACAACTTTTATAGAGCTAAAAGCTTTACTTGTCCAGAGAAGTCCATATGACTTAATACTAAAGGTAACCATCTACCTGACTGATTTGAAATGCAATGTCGAATTCTGTAGTAAAGTGGCAATCTTAACATAATCCTGTAGCGACCTACAGAGCCATAAGAAGTATAAAATTATTTATTATTTTTACCGCTTTTTTTAATCCACTTCCATTTTTAAAGTTAATTCAGTGGCTTCCTACCCTCATTTTAAGGCATGTTTCCATGAGAGAGATCACATCCTCAGTACTTTTTGTCCTGAATTTAAGAAATTAAGAACAAAATGATGCTGTAGTTTAGCAAAGAAAAGGGAAGTTAGTATGTGCATGCTTACAAGATCACTTATGCAAAGGTCAGATATTTAAAGAGAGGCCCAAACCGTTGCTTTCCCTGATGGATAGCAGACACCAGACCAGCATGGCTTTTAATTTGAGTTAAATACCACTAGAGAACAGAACCTTAAATACCACACTTAAGCTTGGATGTCAGAAGAGAAAGACATTCTATTGTAGGAAGGATGATCCTTCCTTGAAAAGGAATAAAAAGATAAAGCAGAATAACTTATAATATACCATTCCCTGTCATTATAGAATCCCTCTTATCTATGTTTCATGGAACATTTAAGAGGCATCTTATTTTCTCTTTACAAAACATAATAAAGCAAAATAATTAGAGCTTCTGTTTTCTGGAGAGAAAGGGTCATGAGTGTCTTTGAAATACATTGCCTTAATAATAACTTCTGAGGATAAGTGAAAGGAGCCATTGACTCTCAGACTGTCTGCAAGCAAAAAAGGAGAAAAATGTTGGTAGGTGAATACCTAAATATTTTAATTACTTCAAGTATTGAAAGATTTCAGGATTGTACTGTTCTTTCTGTAAGTTTATCCGTGTGAAATACAGTTTACCTTACAACTGCCCTTTTCAGTTGCTACTTTTCTCTGCTATAATTCCACTACTTGGATGGGTTAATAATGTAAAAAGATTTTATAAAGTTAAGAATTCATAATAAAAATATTTTAAATGGAATATACTCTTCTACTAAAATCTAAGTATTGCTATATAGAAAGAGAAGACAAAGTAACCTACTTTCACAGAAATGTGAGCCATGTGAAGTTTTTTTTAGTCAGTTCTGTTTAGAAAGGAGACAAAAGCACTGGGGAAGGGAACAAATAATTTAAAAAAGAAGACAACTGCCACTCTACATGTGTTTAGAAGATGTTTTATTTATATTGTTTCATTTATGACTGCATCTTTAAATGTTGTTACACTACATCCTTTTTTCCCATTGTCTGTATGCGTTACTTGACTGGGATTGGGTTGCGTGGAGGTTCTAGCTATAAATGTTGTATAGAGATGTGAAAAGTGTGTTTGGGTGACTCCCCTCAATTTTCTTTGTTTTCTTCTGAACTCTCTCCTGTGTAATTGTGTTCTGGTAAGTTTGTTTTCTTAGTGGGTGGAGACTGGCAGACATATGGAAAACTTTGTGGTTTTGACAGAACGCATCTGGGTTAGTTTCGTGATCTGGCAGTAGCGTGTGATCTAGTTAACACCAGATTAGCACCAACAGGTTGTTTTTTTTTCCTTAACCTGGTGGGACCCCTGTGGCTGTAGCCAGGCATCACTCCCATCTCCCTTGCTCAGACTGTATTTTCTGAGCAAACTGCTGTTTGAGAGACAGATCTGAGGACCCTGAGCTGTATACAGTGCAATTACTAATACTCTTCAAGTTCTGTTCTGAGCTGCAGATGTGGAGAAATGCCAGACTTCATGAGGGTTTAATTATGTCTGGGGAACAGATTACATGTGTAAGTTGCCTTGGAGCAGCTAGTTCCACTAACAGAAATGTGCTTGTGCTGAAAAGTAGGTCTCAGTCCAGATCTTCCTCAGTGCCAAGAAAAGAGAGTGATGTTGGTGTCCTCCCTGTTTGAGTTAACTAACCCTTCTCTCATCAGCTCTGGGGAGGAGCATAGGGTGTCTCTTTCTTCCTATGTCACTGAACGTGCAGAAATTGTGAATGTTCCAGGCTAGAAAAAACTTTGCTGTTGCCGAGCCTGGAACCAGCAGATGGGTCTGGGTGAGGCCAGTCAAATACAGGTAGGCACTGGTCTAGCCAGACAGGCCTCTTGCAGCTGAAAATCTGGTGTGTGTTGCCTAGTGATGCACCTACTCTGGTGCTGACAAGTGGCCACAGCATTTCAGAAAGTTCATAACAGCAGAAGATGTGCTTGAGAATTTTTTCGCTAATCACTTAGGACTATGCTTGGGAAGTAAATGTATGACATCCTTCCATGTGGTTTTGGAGATGACCGTGGGGCTGTCTTTACAGTATAGCACTGTTGCACAGTTGCAAATCAGTGAGAATATGAAAGTGTCAGATCAGTTTTCGTTGAAGCCTTTGGAAATTTGTGAGCTGGTCTGTAGAGCTTTGGGTGTTTTGTTTTTTTTTAATGTGGCCTGAATCAGCAGCTTGTTCTTGAAATAGAAGTAAAAGGATCTGCAGGTGTTATTAGAACTTGATGGCTGGAGATGAGGTTGAGTTTACTACGTGAGCTAAAATGGTAACCGAAAATACAGTAGAAGAGAAAGCTGTCCATGTAGGAGGGAGAAAAAATGTTGATTTTAATCTCCTGTAGCCTACATCTGTGCATTTCTACTTCCTTCTCCTTTGCATCTGTTGCTCTGTTCCATAGTTTTTGTTTCTTGTGATTTTTATTGTTTTTCCTGAGAATTGAAGTTGTATAGATACAAGCTCAAATCTATTGAAGTAGCATTTAATTGCAGCTTGAAACCACTAAGATTTTCTCTTTTGGGTGTTGTTTGTTTATTGGTGGGGGTTTTTTTTGGTAACTTTGTAAGTTTTCAGCTGTGACTATACCTTTAAATCAAATCTCTTTGTTAGTGGGCTTTCACTGTTTCTTCATGAGGTTTTCATAGTCTGCAGCCTTTACATGCTCTTGCTTGTCTAATTTCTGTGAGTGAAAGCAGATATGGGCTGTGATGTCTTGCTGTCACTCAGAAAGAAGACACTTAAAACCTTCTCAATAATGTGATCCAGGCATACATCAGATGCTTGAAAAGGAGCTTATGGTGTGGCAGGTAGAAAGTGTTAGTTGTTTTGAATGGTGAGAAGCAGATGGAAAAGAGCTGATATGCCTGCTATAATCAAATACTTTGGCATTTTAGTTACCTCAACTCTCTGTCTTCCTCATTCTTCCCCAGTCTGAATAACATCTCCACGTCTTACATACTGCCTTTTTCAAGCCTTTCTAGAAAAAGTCATTGTGAAAAACCATGTAGTAGAGTTTAATTGCCATTAACAATTGAAATAAGACCTGTTGGTTTTGAGGCTTTTATTTTTCTAGGATGAAGGCGGGGTTGGAGAGAGAGGGATTGTAAAATCTAGTGTTTTCAGTAGCTAAGTGTTACAGTTGTCAGGCAGTGATACGTTTTTAAGTACATGTTATACTATGAAAGGTAAGCAAGTTCTGTATCCCATCTATCCCACTTTTCCAGCTTGGGTATAGCTCCTTTGAAACTCATGAAATACAATGAATTAAAGGAGGACCAGGTCTCTTACTTCTGTACTGTCTGAGCCATGATTGCTTTTCGTGTATCCTTAGCTTGAAGCTCTCAGGTGGTAATGAGTGTCTCAGAACAAGTCCTTTTATGATAGTATGACAGAATCTAGGAAGTTACTGGGGTTTCAGCACTATTTCTGTACCGTTTTAATGAGCTGATACTGTACTTTTTGATTTGGGTTTGGGAAGATAGGAAACATTTTTAGATCAAGAGGAGTTGCTCAGTTGTCTTGCTAAGTACCAGATTTGTTACAGATGCATTTAAGAAGTGAAATAGTTACTGCTTAAGTGTCCTAGAGGCTTTTTGTCCTCCACGTGTGTACTACTCTCTTGTTTTAGCCTTTTTTTTCTTTGAAACAATCTCTCCTGGTGACAGTATTTTGTAACTCGCTCCTCTCAGCTGAAGCAAGCTAATTAGACTAACTAATTGGACTTTATTGTCTGTTGTTTAACTTAGTTTTCCTGAAAGCTGCATATTTGCTGAAGAGCTTTCTCTCACATACTAGCAGGCCCTTCTTTTCTTGAAGTGGTCTTGAAACCATCCAAATGTTTCTGTGTACCTGACACAACCTGTGGCTTGATTGCAGTTATATGACAGTTTATCTTTTTATTCCTGAAGTACTTTTCAAATCTTATGAGAAGGTGTAAAGACATTTATCAGATAAATTGTCGTTTTTCTAAACTGATCTTCAGTAGTTTCACCAGTTTATGTGCTGCCGTAAATGAAATGAGAATATGCTTTTGAAGACTTGCAGCAAGGGTCAAGTTGTGTTATCAGAACAAAAAGTTCAAAAACATAGGTACATAGAATTAAAAAATTCAGAGTTAAAAATGCTGGTGAGCAAAACATGGTATGGTTCTAGTAGTCTGTTACCCATTATCCAGGGAGTAATGACATTTCCAGACTCCATAAGAGAGTTGTGTGACTTGTTCAGGTTTCTTTAGTTATGATGCCAATTCAATTAAAAGAGATGTTTAGAGGCTGATGTAAACAATTTTTAAATTGGAAGCAGAAATTCAAATTAATTCCCTGTAATCACAAGGTTAGTCTGAGATGACGTGGTTTGGGAAGTCTGCTGCTGACACACATTCACCCTTTCTGCCACAGAATTTTATACCCCGATGAGAGCCAAAGTAGATTTACAAACAGTGGGAAACTGAAATATGATGTGTGATTTGCATTTGAGCTCCTCAGGTGCACACTGCAGCTTAGTCCAATTCATTTCCATTCCAGTGTGACTAGTGTACTCTGTTCATTATTGTTCCATATGGATCTCTGGTGTTAATAACATACTGTTTGTTGTGTTGTATATGGACAAGTTTGTAACTACTCATATCTAAACAATAGAACTATGTCTTCCCCAGAATTTGTAGGGTTTTTATATTTTTCTGCTGCAGACTTAAATCCTGTGATGGTCCTGTAAGAGCTCAGTGGTTCTTTGGTCATAAATTCGTAGGTTTGCATTTTTCCCTCTGTTGTGCCCAAAATTTTACTTCTTGTGTGCTTTCAGTTGTGGGGGACACCTGAATCACAGGCCACTGGGTCTTGTGACACAGTGCCTGATCTTTGGCTGGTCGTAATTCTCGTTAGACACAGACCTTCTTCTAGGTGCCATGACGAAGCTGTTGTTGAAAGCATGGGCCAGTGTACAGCTCTATTTCATTTTAATAACAGTATTTCCTTACTTTTTGTTAGGAATCTGTACTTTTTCAGGCTAGTTGTGGTCAGAAGAGACTGATGCAGGTAGAAGCTACCCCCTTGTCATGGTTTGGGCCGGATTGGCCACTGAGGCAGACGACAAATGGTCTCCCCCACCTCTCTTCAAGGAGAGGAGGGAGAGAAAGAGACTTATGAGTTCAGAAGAAACTAAACTACTTTAATGAAGATATTAAGAACAGAATAAAAAGAAAATTATGAAATACGTACAAAACCATATCAAGCTCCCAAGATGATCACATCACTGGCAGGTACTGGGGAAGTCCCAGACTGGACTCAGTGACAGATGGGAACTGGATTCCAGATCTGGATTCAGGATTGGGATCAAAGGCAGACAGAGTCTTCCTCGGATGCCAGCCATTGAAGAAAGAGGGCTGACCCTTTGATCCCGCAGCTTTTATCCTGAGCATGAGGCAGATGGGATGGAATACCCTGTGGGTCAGTTTTGGGTCACCTGTCCTGTCTGCTTCTCCCCGCAGGTGTGACCCCTTTATGCTTTTCTGCTTCCAGCCCTCCAACAGGGCAAATAACAAAGTTGGCTAGCCTTGGGTGTTACAGCAATAAGTATAAGCAGTCTGCATCTCATTCCTTGGCATCAACTATAAACATGGGTCTTACCACTCTGAGACTGAACAGTTTCTGCACAATATGCTGTTAATTTCAGCAGTTAGAAGAAGCCTAGGTAAAAAGTAAAATTACTGAACAGAATATTGATTCTGTTTCACCTCAAACCATGACACCCCTTTTGAAATTTATGTACCTTACTAGAAAACAAAAAGGCTTTTCTGTTGAACATGGACTAGTGTGTTTTAAACTTTACTCGTGCTGAGTTCAGAAGCAGACCTGGGACTCAGAAATGGAAGCTTCCAAGGTTATTATGAACAGAATTGGTGTAAAAGACTTTGCAGAAAATATTAAAGGGAAGTTATAGTTTTGAAACTAATGTTTTTAAGTTGTTTAAAATATTACAGTGATAGAAGGATTCCACAAGCACATGCAGAAAATTTTGTGTGCAGAGCCATATTGTGCGTGCAGCTTTTCTGCTTTACGATTCCAGTATTATGAGCGTTCACAGTCATTCAGCCTCATCAATATGAACCAATATGTGCATGTGTGTGTATGTGGTGGGGTGTTAATGTCACTTTCCAAGTGCTGTTTTTGCTGACTGGCAAGAAACATATATTTCACAGCTTTTTATGTTTAAAGCTGTTTTGGATGAGCTTACTTAGCACACGGCAGCAGAAGCAACCAGGTTTCCCAAACAGGTTACAGTTCAGAAAAGAGAGTCATCTAGCACAGGAGAGGTAGGGAATTCTCTCTAAGGGGGCATTGCATATGCTGTTAAATTCTCAGCCATTTTATACCACCGGGGCTCTTTTAAAAAACAAGAAAAGATTTTGAAGATGTGTCTCAAAGATGTATGTTTGCTAAAAGTCTATGCTGGGTTTTGGAAAGGTAGCTTGTGTTCATATGTCTTGTCGAGGTAACTGGATCTGCGTAAGTGAGACATTTGTGTATTGCTGGAGTCTGGAAAAACATAGGTGCTTTGTGAAATTCCTCAGAGAATGTGCCAAGACAACTTCCACTTGGGATGGGATGCCTTTGCAAATTCAGTCAGAGGTGTCTCTGCTTCTAGTGTGACTCGGAGTTATGGGTAAATATGTTCAAAGAATAACCATTTTTTGTGGAAGACGTGGGTAAATATGTCCAAAGTTTTTTAGGGAAGGCAAAACTATTTTTGCTTACATGCTCAACTGGCATACTAAATTTTCTCTTGCAAAAGTTCTGCAAAATAAGAGGAAACAGTTATGCTTCTTGTAAATGGAAAGATTAATTAAAAAAATGTATGTATGTAAATATGCCTAGCAATGGTACAGGCTGGGGCTGGTGGGGCCAAGGAGCTGCTCTGGGGCACAGCCTGGGCCGCAAGAACAGGGCCAGCGGTCCCTGGGGAGATGTGAGCAGGACATGGCCTTGAGAGCCAGGAGAAGGCAGGGACTGTACCCTCTGCTCAGCGCCTGTCAGACCTCACCTGGGTACTGACTACAGTTTGGGTCCCCAACCCAGGAATGACACTGACAAACTTGTGGGGGGTGAGGGGAAGCCACCGAGATGGTGAGGCTGGAGCCCTTGCTCTGTGAGGAGAGGCTGCAGGACTGGGGCTGGTTTAGCTGGGAGAAGCAACCGGTTTGGGGGCACCCAACAACAGCCCAGGGGATGGAGGAGATGCAGCCATGCTTTTCACAGTTGTGTGTGGCAGAAGGGTGGGTTAGAGACAGCTGGCATGTGGTGAAATGGGGGAAATTCAAGAAGACTATAAGGTAGAAACATTTTCCCCACAAGGACAGCCCAGCAGTAGAGCTGGGGCGCAGACAGGTTGTGCTGTCTCCAGCCTTGGAGGTTATCGAGTCCCAGCAGGATAAAGCCTTGAGCAGCCTGGTCTGAGCTCAGAGCTGGCTGTGCTTTGGGCAGGGCTTGGAGTGGAGACCTCCTGCGGTCCCTTCCTAACTGAGTTATCCTGTATGTGACAAAAAACAGTGTGTATGTGTGTGTAGGTATAGTTCCACATGGCACACAGCTTTGTTTTGAGACAGTAACAATAGTACACAGACCTATTGAGGGTGTGATCTTTTATTCCAAAAAGTCAGGATTAGACTGTGGAAATATGATGCATAGTGCTCTTATAAGGTAAACTCTAAGAGACATATTTGGAATAATAAAATAAAAAAACCCCTTCATTTCTGCCTGCATGCACAAGAAAGCAAACAGTTATACATCTGGACTTGGGAAACAAATAACAAACCAAATTGGAATCTGAACACTCACATTTTCACCTTTTCTTATTGTATGTCTTTTCCTGAGTAGTACTGGGCATGGATGTTGTGGTCTTGTTCTGAGATGATAGTATGCCCTTTGGTGCTGTTTTAAATACTTTTTTTAATACAAAGTAGCAGAGAAAATCCTTAAACTTCAAGTTTTTTCTTTATGTTGTTTGAGAAATGCATAGAAATGTTTAGTTTTTCTTCTTTACAGGCAGAAAGGTAGTTTAACCTTCAGCAGAGAGCTAGTGGCAGTAGTAATCAACCTCTGATTTCTCTATTTTGGAGACAGATTCATCCATCAAGTCCTGAGTGCAAAGCTAAGAGTGCTTACAGAGCACTTTCCCATATATGTTTGATTACTGGAGCACAGCTGCTGTTCTGGGTAATTAATGTGAGAGTATAATATCTTTCAGATGGGTGCTGTGTCTTTATTTCCAAGGTCAGATGACCTCTCTTGCTTATATTCTCTTCTGTCTAGTATTTTATGTAGGTTATTGATTTTTGTTTGCTTGCTGGAAATAAAGTGCTTTTTGAAGGCCTGGTGAGAAAAATCAGGCAGAACTTGTATCTGCTTGAGGGAAATACTACTAAGAATAAAAAAATGTAGTTTTTAGTAGTCTTTCAGCTACCACATATGAAAAGGGATTTAGTGCTTCTAACCCCCAACCTTAATACGTGGTTCTTTAAATTACTGTCCTAAAGACTGGTTGTTAAACAGTCAAATAAATGTAATTGACTTAGAAGCTTACTTTTCATTGAAAATTATTAGGGCTTACGTGACCTGAGGGCATTTATTCAGATCTACAGTTTTAGAAGTAAACTTATCTTTTTTTCTGAAAATTAAAATCTCTTTTTTTGAAAATTTCACAGTACGTTTGAAAATAATGTTATTGTTTGCAAAATTAAAAAGTGAAATTAAATTGAAATTATTGGAGAAAAGGCAAGCAGAAGAGGACCTTTTTCAGTAAAAAGCTTTAAGTAAAGCTTAAAGTTTCCTCCTCCTCCCCTCAAAAGACACAACCTTGAAAATTTCAGGATATCAATATTTGAAAGTAACCTGAGATCATTCTTCAAATGAGGACAATTTCACAAGTGAAACTTTGGACACTTTCAATTTCCAAAAGGAAAATGTTGAGGCTCTCAGGTGCTTTTTAGGAATATTGTTTGTAATCTCTGTAATTTGTTTCTCATAGCTAGACACATCAGCGATGCTGTTTGTCCATAGTGTGCTGTTATGCTGTGAGCCTGTATTAAGACCTCTAAAACAGGATCACATATTTTCAGATATTATCAGAACTTTAGTTGTCATAAATATTGTGGCATTTGATAGCTTTTTTGACTTGAGGTAAAGGTAGTCTTCAGTTGAATTTTGCCTTCTTCTCTAACTTAACATAATTCAATTAAAGATGTAGCAGGATACATGTGAGAAAGATTTTGGAAAGTTGGTGCCCTAGTTTCAGCTGGGATAGAGTTAATTTTCTTCCTAGTAGCTGCTGTGTTTTGATTCTAATATGAGAATAATGTTGATAACACATGTTGTTTTAGTTGTTGCTAGGTAATGCTTATATTAGGTTAAGGACTTTTTCATCTTCCTGTAAAAGCTGAGAGGGAGCATTGACAGGACAAGGTAGCCAAAGGAAAATTCCATACCATAGATGTCATGCTCAGTATATAAATGGGGGTTAGCCAGGGGGCATGAATCTGCAATTGCTGCTCAGACAGGCTGGGCAATCGATCTTTGGGTGGTGAGCAACTGCATTGCATCACTCATTTTGTATATTCTTTTATCATTATTGTTATTATTATCTTCTCTTCCATTACTGTTCTATTAAACTGTTTTTATCTCAACCCACGAGGTTTCCTCTCTTTCTGATTCTCCTCCCCTGTCCCACTGGAGGGGGCGGGGGGAAGTGAGTGAACGGCTTTGTGGTTCTGGTTGGCACTTGGGGTTAAACTGCGACAGTTTGTCGTCCTGTGTTCATGTGTAACTTCATGTCTTTCAAATGGTACTGCCCTTTTTCTGTGGTTGACCGATGTCACTTAGATACGAGTCAGGGGCTACTGTGTATGCAACAGATTTAAGGCAGAATTTTTAAACAGTCCTCTATTTTAGCCTAATTCTGTCTATGTGCAAAGCAATGGAAATTTTATGACTTACTTCAATGGAAGCAGGAAATCCTGCTTAGGATGGACTTTTCAAAGGGCTGTTATGCCTTGGCATCTTCACCCTTCTTTTTGTGGGCTTAAAATTGAAAGTTCTCCAGTATTGTTCTTGTTTACTTAAATAATATGTCATTAACTGCAGAGAGGAGACCATTTGCTTTGTTAGTTCTGTCACAGACCTGCATACACACCTGTATTCTGCCCATTATTTCCTGATTTCTTGGAAGTCTTAGCTGGAAAAGACCTTACCATGTCACTGAAGGCTTCTTACTAACATACCTTCTTTAGCTGGAGAAAACAAACTGAGTTTTTTCATAGTTATTTTGAAAAGGATCAGTTTGTGTAGAACATCTTTATCCGTTCAGTTAATGTGATTTATTAGCTATTATTCTACAACTGCATTTTTTATATACTATATGATATACTATACATTTTCCTCCCTTGTGATGAGAGTGGGAAAGGCGATTCTTCGGATTTAAACACAGCATGCTAGATTTGTTAAGCCTATGTATGGGCTGTTCCTGAAAATGAAAAGATCTGTCTAGAACAAGGGCCAAGATGTATTTTGTTACTTTTTTTTTTTTTTAAGACGCGTGAGTTTTAAAGGCTAAAACATTAGATGTGACAAAGATAAGGAGGAATGTTTCGCTGAGCTGGAAGCTGCATCCACTAGATTTCTCATGGAAGTATAGCACAAGTAACTCCCACCTAGCCTTGCCTGCCTGTCAGCTTTTCTAATAGTGCACGACTGAAATGGCTGTTGCTTTCCTGTTGCAGGAGGTTATTCCCCCGGCTCCTTTGCACAGAGCTCACGTAATCAGCAAAGTGTCACCTGAGCCTCTCTGCCTCAGTTCAGTACATTTGGGTTAAGTTCTACTTTACATTCACATTAATTTTTTTAGTTGGTAATTGACACATGCTTTTATAGATCCTTCAAGTTAGAAATCTTCCAGCAGGTACCTTTTCTTTTAGTACTTAATGATAAGTCACAGGCTAGAGCTGTATTTTATTCATGGAGATGTGCTTTGACTTTGGGACCTAAAAGGACATAAAATGTCCTTTTTATGACACTACATTTTAAAAATAGGGCAGGGTTCAAAATAGCTGAAGCTGTTACATAAAAATGAAACCTTCTGAGCTAGATAGACCTGTTTGCTCTATGAAACTTGTAGAAGCTAATCTGTAATCTTATGTGGTTTTCCTGTTTGTATGGCCTGCATATTTATTATTATTGGCAGACCTCTCTAGTAATTATATCATATTTTGAGATTGTTACTCAAAGTCAGCAAGGCTAAGATGCCTCACTAGTCTCAATGTGGTCATGGTTATGAATCTTAGTAATGTCTTCTCCGTGTTTAAGGAAACATGTTTGGTGCAGAAGCCATCTTAAGTGATTATTATAGATACATTCCACGAAGGTAACTATGTTGTATCTAGCTGTCATGTCCTTCTCTAGGGAGAAGGAACAGGTGCTTCAGATACACCAAGAGTACATTTGTATTTCTAATGATTTTTTAAAAGTACATAGGGTGACTAGCTTAGCTGAAGATACCATACTGAAGAAGTATGGTATGCATAGCTGTCATGTGTCTGAGCGATTGCAGATTCCTCTGATGGGACTAAATCTGTCATTTTACATTATGACATCCTTTCTTTGCACTGAGTTACTGAGCTGTAGGGAGAGCAGTGGAGCAAAGGTGGAATATTTCTGTCATATCTCTACCATGGTTGAACCCCTGGCAAAAGTTAGTTTTTCTAACATGCGCCTGCCAACGTCATCGAAATGCCACAGCAATCCATAGATCTCCAAGGAGTTGCTTGGAAATGATTCTTCCACAGAGAGTTTGTCCATAGAAGTGAGAATGACCCAAGGGGGTCATTGTTGGTTGCTGCTGTTGGAGATCATTTGCATGGGAGTTCATGCTGTTGTCCTGGCTGTCGTCTGACTTCAGAGCTGATGAAGTCAAATGTTTGTCTGCTGGGGAAGGAACAGTGCCTTTTGTTGCTTCTGTTTATTGACTCCACTTTTTTTAAGAGTAACGTCAGAGGTTTTTTTTATTTCTTTCCAGCTGTGATAGACAAAATGTCAATAGAATAAGTGACCTACCCACGAGAACTTGCCATGAACCATTTGGTTGGACCGCCTGAGGGGGAGGTAAGTGAAGAGCCAGCAGCTGGAGCAGCGAACGAGTCAGTGGAGGCTGACCTGGAGCACTCAGAGGAGGAACAGCGGTATGCTACGCGCTACCCAAGGCATACAAACAGCAGCCAAGGGGCCCTGTCTGGGCAGGAGGAGGAAGGGATGTTAGCTCGGTCAGCCAGCACTGAGAGTGGTTTCCACAATCACACAGATACTGCAGAAGGGGATGTGATAGCCACAGTGGAGGACAGTTACGACACAGAGAGGGTTCAGGAAAATGAAGATGAGAGCGCATATGCGGTGCAGTACAGGCCTGAGTCTGAGGAGTATACAGAGAATGCTGAGGCTGAGCATGGCGAGGCCATTCGTAATCGAACATTGCCCAATCACTTACATTTCCATTCCATTGAACATGAGGAAGCCATGAATGCAGCCTACTCAGGTTATGTCTACACACATCGGCTCTTCCACCGAGGAGAGGATGAACAGTATGCTGAGCCTTACGCCGACTACGGACTGCAGGAGCATGTGTATGAGGAGATAGGAGATACACCAGACCTTGATGTTAGGGAGGGGATCCAACAATATGAGCGGGAAAGGGAGGAAGCTGACAATTACCGCAAGGAGGCACTTGGTGCCCGCCTTCACCATTATGATGAACGGTCTGATGGAGAGTCTGACAGCCCTGAGAAGGAGGCAGAGTTTGCACCCTACCCGAGAATGGATAGTTACGAACAAGAGGAGGACATTGATCAGATTGTAGCAGAGGTGAAGCAGAGCATGAGCTCCCAGAGCTTAGACAAGGCAGCTGAAGACATGCCAGAGGCGGAGCAGAGTTTGGAGCATGGTCATGCTCTTGCCGGTAGTGGGCATGAAAGTAATGGCCAGCTCCCAGCTGGTTCTCGAGTTACATCCAGCTCAGGAGAATCTGTACAGAGGTACAGCAAGGAAAAGAGAGATGCAATTTCACTGGCCATCAAGGATATTAAAGAGGCTATTGAGGAAGTGAAGACAAGGACCATCCGTTCTCCTTATACCCCCGATGAACCTAAGGAGCCTATCTGGGTGATGAGGCAGGACATCAGTCCAAGCAGGGACTCTGACGACCAGAGGCCACTAGATGGAGATGTGAGTATACAAAGCTTTCAGCTCTCAGGTTATGTATGTCTCGTTCCTTTAATTGTGACGTACATGGCAGTGAAGGAAGGTGCTTTTTATTCTTCACTTATCCTTCAGGAAAGTATGTTGTGCTTTGTCTATTTTATATTTGTATTCTAGGGGACATGTAAGATGTAAGCATGTGCATTATTAGTGTGCCAAATTTTTCTTTATGAAGCACTGCTGACCCCAGTTATACAATACAAGAATTTGTCACGTGAAGCTCTGTACATGTTTTTTTTCTGAAACAATGCTGTTACATTTTTTACGGCCATGTGATATTTTAGAATGGCTACTGAACACTTTGTCTTCTATTACCTATCCTTGTGTGTGTGTCTGTTAATTCTAGGTTTCTAAGTTTCAATTTTCTGTGACATAACAATCCTGGCATGGTGGTATCATAGATCAGATTCATATTCCAGAGAAGTTGCAGGTTTTTTGTCCACTTGCAGGCTCTAAAAATATTATGAACCTTAGTATATTACATTATCACTGTAAAGTGTATTCACTCTCCAGCAACCTAAGTGTTGAAGGCCATAGTTCAGATTTACAGCATCAGCATTTTTGAAATTCTGTACTTTTGGGTTGAGGCTTAACTTGGATCAGAATCAGTTCACAGTCTGTGGTTCCAGATGCCTGTATGGTAATCTTTACTTGAAATTTCATGGGTATAAAATAAACTCATAAACAACTGTTAACTGCATTAAATTTATGTCTGATGTAAAAAGAGGTGATAGGCTAAATTTACTGCCCAAAAATAGACTATCATATGGACTGATGCTATTACTTCAAGGATAACTACACTGAAAACATCTGCTCTCTCCTCTTTATTGCTGCAGAATGTTTTTTGTGACCTTTGTTTTTTTGGAAGAACACTGAAAGATAGAACAATTTCTGTGTTGTTTGGTATTTTACACTGAATTATTGTAACCTTCTAGGAATGCATCAGAACTATCCAAAACACCTCACCCTTTGCGAAGGGAATTCAGATGGTGAAAAAAGATCACATGCCATGTAGATCTATGACAAGCTTCTGATTTTTTTTGTCTGCCTTCAAAACGGTAAAGGCTAGTATTCTACAAATGGGAAAAGATTTTTGGAGCATGGTGTGCAAGTTGCTGAAAAAACACACAATCTGATTGAGACATGTAGCTTCCAGATTTTATTTTTCCCTGAAAACTGTTGGAAACACACAGTGATGAGTATGTTTCAGTTCGTTTTTTGTTTCTTCGTAGTTTCATTGAAACTTCTTTTTTTTAAAAAAACTCTATATTGCAAAAATTACGGCAACAAATATTTTAAAAATTCTGTCTATTACACAGTTGATTAGCAGTCATGTGGAGGGCTAAATCAGTCTTCCCAGATAATTCTATATGGGAGAACAGTTATTTTTAACTTAACTGCTTTAAAAATTTCCGAAAGCTGTAATTATTTCTCTCCCTTTTTTCAGATAGATCACATTACTCTTCTGCTGTACATTTTGTTCACCATATTATCTGTGTTTGTAAGTGCTCCCTTTGTCTGGGAGGATCAAAGAATTTCCTGTTGCTTCCTGATTGTCTGATTGTAACACCCAGTACCATGATGGTCTCACCGACATTAGGGTGGGGATCCCAAGAGCAGTGAGTCCTTCCTGAAGGTGTTCCAGCTGCTTTCTAAAGTCTTGCTGCACCTTGCAGAATTTAACTTTCCTCAGCTTGCTATGTTCATATAGTAAACAAAACAGGTGTTTCCATTGCTCTCTGTATCTACATTAGGTATTGAAGTACATAGGGGTTTCCACTTTGCAACAAACAGTTAATTTCTCATTTGATATTTTTCATTGCCTGTCAGGTAAGAACCTGGCTGAGATTTTCAGTGCTGGCTGTAATCAAAACAGTGATGTTTAATGACAGTTAGTGTAGCTCAGTGCAAAGATGAATGATAGTTGTAGACGTGCAGACAGTCTGTGTTCTTGGAAAGAGGAAGTAAATTAAGGAAATAGTTTAGAAGATCTGCAGCAGATTGAGGGGAATACATGTTGTAGAGGAAGGGACTTGGAACTGGGTGGGAGTTCTGTTTTTCACTGAAGATGAGATTTGTATTTGCTTTACTGGATTCTTTAGTTCAGTTGCCAACTCATGAACAGTCTGGTTTCTTTAACAAAGCATTCCTAGAATTGCTTAGCAGTAAATTGGGCAAAATTAGGTTGTCTTGACTAAGTGACCATGAGTGATCAATTATAATAAAACCATAGTTGAAGCCCATTCATCTAAATGTGGATTTTTCTTCTGTCTCCCTTGAGAAAGAAACCGGATCTCAGACAGGAGCTTTTCAGCGTAACCAGTATATGCCAGAGATGTTATTCAGTCTGATTTGTAACACTGGCCTTGAAATAAGAAATAATTACATAAACAGAGTGTTTTACTTTCAGGCAGACACCCTTTTCTTCCCCCAGAAGTATCAAGGAGCTGCAGATAAGTGGTGAAAATTGGATGCTTTTATTACCTTCAGTTATTTGCAGGTCTGCTTTGAACATTGTCCCCACGTTGTTTTTTAACAAAACCATTTTGCTTTTAGAGGTAAAACTTACTTGAAAATATTTGTAGTCATTTTGTGATGTTAATCATATGATATTGCAACTGGTAAGACCTCTTCAGATCCAAATAGCAGTCACTTTTTATTTAGCTGGGAGCTCTCCATGAGAGAGCAACGAAGCCAGGGAGTCAGAAGAATGTTTTGCGGTTGACACTCTCTTGCTTTTTTTTCACAAGAAAGTGACTGTCACTTCTCAGTGCTGAGCATTTGGATGATACATTCACACCAGAGTGTTTGGTAGATTACCAGTTGGAAGTGTCCAGAGACTATTTTGAGACGCTATCAATCCAGAAGCGTTCAGCTGGCCTGCAGCTGGGTATAGTTTGGGAAAGGAATGTTACGAATGTTAGGAGACACATACTATGACTGTGACTGTAAGAAAGCTACAGATCACTGTGTCCAGTTGTTTTTAAGACATCCTATTTCCAGATTTATTCACAGTTTAATCTACCAGGAATTTCAGTCGTTCCTATGTGTTCCTCCTCAAAAGAACTATTTGGTAGGTATATGAAAAAAAGAAAATTGCTCATATCCTGTGGACAATTCTACTGTAATAAACTCTGGTAGTCCTATGATGTAGGAGGCAGGTAGCAGACTTCTGTGAATAAATAAATAGTGTACCAAAGTACCTGCTTAATATTTAACAATGGAGAGTATTTGCTGTCATCTGCCTTGTGGACCCTGGGTTAGTGATGCATGCTTTCACTTGAACAAGAGACGTTCTAGATATCTAGTTTGTGGGGAAGGTGTTGTACTTGTGTATTTGATGAAAGCTGAAAAATTATCTCACTGTCCTTTGAATAAATACAGTAAGATTTTTTTTTAAGTTTGCCACACGTATGAGATACGAACAATTGACATATATTTCCAAAATCTGTTTATCAGAAAATGTTTTAAACCAAAGCAAGCCATCACTTGGGTAGGGCCTCGTGAGGGTATCTTTTTCAAATACAATAGCCGTTCGAGCTGCAGAACTGCAATAATGTGACATCAGGAAACTGACCCATGATGGAAAAGACTGTGGAACTGCAGTTAGGTTGTATTTTCTGAGTGTGAAATGAGAGAGAATCTGTTCATGTTGTACTGAATACTGTTCACAGCTGGAGACCAGCATAGAGCTTATGGCACGCAGAAGTCTGAGAGTGGTGGAGGGGGATACCCTTTAGGAAAAGGTGTTCTTCTAGAGGCACACAGTTATCTCACTGGAAGGGAAGCCCCCTGTCCCATTTAGGTAGCTCTTGCTCATCATTCTTCTTTGTCAGATTCTCCACGAGAAACCCTCTGTGAAAGTGCCTATCCAAGCACAGAAATAGTGGTGTTTAAAGGTCCAGATAGAAGACATCTGCAACGCAATGGATCTGAACTTAAAGATGAACACATGTTCAAGTGGAAAAGGGAATAGTTTTGTGTAGTATATACCTCAGAATACAATTAAATATTCTGGTGTATAAACTGTACAGAAGGTCGAAAAAAAGTCTTTAAAATGTCATAGAGCTTTGAGAATAGTGGCTTGCAGAGTTGTGGAAGTACACAGACCTGCTGAGAAAAGCACTGAAAGGCACAAAAGCTCAAGTAGGGGCTCTTTGGCTGGGATTTAAAGACCATTTCTGTCCTCTCATGTCCAGAGAAGAGAAGCAGGCTGCCTGCTTCACTTCTGCCATAATCAGGAGAAAACAGTGGTTTGGAGGGAGAAATTCTCCATTTCAGAACTAAATGCCATGACCTTTTTCTGAGGTCCATTCAATTTTCCGTGGGGTTATAGATCTGAAAGCCAAGTTTTGTTGACCTGCAGGGCATGGTTCGTTGCTGCATGCCAGACTCTGGTTTTGCAAATCGTTCTCATCAATGTTCACAGTCTCTGTTCCTCTGCAGACATTTGAGGTACTGCAATGTTAGAATAAACCCTAATATAAAGTAACACCACATATGTGGGTGGTTTGGATTTGTGAAGCAGAAATTCAGAGCTGAAGACAAGCCTTTCAGGTAGAACAGAATTGAGCTGCATTGTTTTGCTTCTCTGTTCTTTTTGGTTACATATATTTTATTTCAACCTTTGAGTTCTCGGTTGCAGGATTTTCTCAGTTCTGTTAACTCCAGAAGTTAAGTGTTTTCATGGAGATGAATTTGCTTCACTTTTTCCACAGCAGGAGTAATGTATTATTAACATGGCAATAGAGAAGTCTGTTTTAAATAATTAAGCAGGTTTCAGTAATAGATGAACTAAGGGGAAAAAAAGAGAAAGAAAAGAAATGAAATAAAGATGAGTTTATATTGATAGGATGTGTTCTTTTTCTGAGCAGACCTTTTAAAACTGTTGGTGAGCACACAGAATGCAGATCATCTTCCCATCATCTATGCGAGACCACAGTCCTAAAATTATACAGAAAAAACCTACCCCAAAAACACCAAACCAAAAACTGTTTTTAAAAAAAGCAAACAAAAAGCATTTTAATATCCAGGGCAGAAAGCTTTATGCTGATTCATCAGTCACACAGAAGAAAGCTTAAATTTATCCATTAATTTGCTTGAAGACACTCTCCAGATGAGTAACAGAATCATAGAATCACCTAGGTTTGAAGAGACCTTTAAGATCATTGAGTCCAACTGTAAATGAGTTATGGGCTTTTAAATTACCGTGTGCACTGGATATATAACTCCTTGAATATTTCTGTTAGTTTTACCTTTTTTTTTTAAATTATTGAAACATGAAAGCAATTTCAAGTGCTTTTCCTGTGCTGTTGAAAACTAGAACAGTACCTGTCACGCTTTTAAAATCTTTTGCAAACACAGGAGGGACCCACACTATTTTTTTCAGACTGACATGTGAATCTGCATTGGTACTACAAGTTCAAGTGCAAGCACAGCTAAGGAAGACCGTACTTGAGAGAGAGAAACAGCCACCACTGAACCAGCTTCCAGGAGCCCTGCTGGGCTGGCAGCCTTCCGTCCAGTGTGCGTGCTGCTGGAGAGAGCCTACCTGCACAGCATGCGTGTGTGTGTGTGTGTGTCTGTGTGTGTCTCAGGTTTGTTGTTTATTCGTTTGTACTTTTCTGTGTCATCAGATCTAAACTTCTGTGTATTCTTAGGTATATTTTTATTTTGTATTTGCGACTTAGTAATATAACAGTAACAGGTGGGAGTCTTTCTTCAAAGACTTTGACAGAGGTACACAGTTATTGCTTAGATCAAAGTCTCTATTTTTGTATCTTCAGTGAATTTTACTGAAGAATTACAACTCAGTGATGTTGTGCAGACACTCATGGACAGTGCGTTTGTTTTAAAAAAGCTAGTTTATTCAGAGCTTTTGCATATTGTACCATGTGTGGGCAGTCAGATCTGCCAGTTGGGGTTGTCAGTCATTGTCCAGATGGTGGCATGTGACAGGATATCCTTGCAGGGCATCTTCAGCTGGATCGGGGGAGATCCCCAAATTAATACTCCCCAAACTGCATTTGTTCTCAGGTCTCACATACAGCCGGTCTGTGATCCTACATGACCACTGTAGCATGTGTGATCCGTTGCTTAGGTTACCTTAAGCTACATACGAAACACCTCCTATGTTAACTGTATACATAAGACTGTTGTATGTGGTGTTATCTACATCTACAGGAATAGTTTCTGTTGACTATTGGCAAGTATCTTATCCGTGTACTTTTTGGTCATTTTTGCAGCAGAAGCTGCATGGGGGAGCTGTTGGGTCAGCCACAGTCCCTACCAAGGATGGTAGTTAGCACCCTGAAGCGCTGAATAGTGCCTCTCACTTGTCATATGCACCAGAGAAGCCTGCTGGAGGAATCTCTGAGGCTGCCTGAAATTGTGGAGCGGGCCTATACCAATTAGTAAAATACTTTGCCCTGAAGTGAGCAGTTCAGTCAGTTACCTTGTCTCAGATCAACTCGTTGTATCATCTGTGCACAAACTGGCAGGGGAGGTGCTGGACCACCCTGCAAACTGATGGGCAAGTACCCTGAGTATGTGCAGAGGCAGTTACACCACAATTACAGTTACATCACAACTACAGTATAAGCTTAAGTTTCATCCTTACATCACAGTTATAAATTGAATTGTATAAGTTGTGCCACAGTATGCGTGTCTGTGCACAGTAGTTCTGAGTTTATTTTTTCAAACCCTCAATTTTTAACACTATAGTTAAAGCAAATTTAAACAAAGACGACCAGTAGTGATGATTAGTTATATTGTAAGGAAATCTAGCTTTCAGGTCCATCCTTTATGGATACTTTATGCCATCTGAAAGCTGTGAACATATGTTGATGGTCTCAGTCTACATTTTAGTGAATAGAATTTGAACAGTTCAAATCACAGTGGATATTCTGCCACAACATAGTTGCACTAAAACCTAAGCAATTTACTGCCATAGCTGTGCTGTACTGGGCTGTGCTTGTGAAATTATGCATCTGATTATATTTGCGTGTTGGACCTGAATATTTCATAATGCTTTGACCTTTGCCTAATATATATAGATACCTCTCAGAAGACTTTTTATCACTGAAATCAATTAAATTTAAAAGCCTTGCTTTATCCAGTTGTCTCCTTTGACCTAAGAAGACTACATCTGCCATTTCTCTGCCAAGAAGCCTGTAGGCGGACGTTAGGGTCATCTAAGTAATGGCCTTTTGTTTAAGTGAATCTTGCATTACTGAAGTATTTGTTGATTTCATCCCTTCTGTCCCAGCCTTGTATGTGATGATGTGATCCACTAAGTATACTCGTTTCAGATAAACTGCTGCTAAAAACAGGTAAAACAACACTGCTTTAATAAAGCAAGCGGAGGTGGTTGTATTTGAAGATATTTCAGTGTCAGTTATGTTTGTCTTCATGAGTCAGTAGCCAGTTGGTTTGACCTGGATAGGTTAGATGCAACACAATACAACACAATCCTCTCCTGTTACAAGTTCTGTTACTAAATCCCTCTGCACAATAGCATGGAAGCTTCTCAGGCGGAGTGCGTTGCATGTTAGTTAGAGTCAAACAACGTCAAAATTGAGATGGAGAATTTTTGGATGTACCAGCTTGAGTATCGTAAGAAAAATGTAAGTAGATATTCAAGAGGAGAAGTGGGTAACTAGTACTTTTTTAGTGCTGCACTTAAGGAAACACCTTGTAATTCCATTGAGGGATTTCTGTGTAATAACAGCATGTTTCACATGAACTTACTATTTGTTCTGACAGCATTTTTGGTAAGCTTCTAAAACTTGTTTTATTAATGGTCAAAGAAGCAGTCACTAAGCATTTATTTTACACTTCAGCTTGTAGTGTTTTGAGCAGCTGTGCAAGTTGTCTATCCACTGTGATTTATCAAAATATTTCTTATTATTGCAATGAAAGCTACTTCCAGACTGTGACTGCATTCTTTCCTTGTGCACTGTATACAGTACCTCTAAAAATGCATTTTGATGCAGAAGAGAACTGAGTGTTTATTCTTCAAAGATTGAACTTTTTTGTACAAATGTTTTTGGGGACAGCTCTCATGTCATGTCATGTAGCAAACTTTGTAGGTTGTTTGATATTTGGGTTTGGTAGTTTTGGTTTGGGGATTTTTTTCCTAGAAAAATTTGAGCATTCAAACAGAGCACATGGAAAGCTGTGTGCATTTTGATGGTTGCTTTTGATGATAGATGAAAATAGCTGAGTAAAGGTATTTGTAGTGCTACTGGAGTAACTGTTAATACATGTTAAATGGTGCAAAATTTCTTAATGCCAGCAACCAACTGGTTTAAATGAAATCATTTATTGTTATCACTTTAGTGTGTGAATATGAGAGCTTTCAGGCATTTTAAAGAACGTCTCTTTTTGTGAAAACATTTGATGCTAAAGTATGATATGCTTTACTTTGTTTCTTTCTTTATTATTTAAAGCTCAATCCTACAATATCCCGATGCCATTATTAGGTTGATAGTATTCTGCACCTTTTATATTTAATCCTAATACAGAAATACCATGTAACTGTCGGGAATGTGAGCACTATGAGGATGCTTCCTTAAGTAAATATGAGTTTCCATGTGTGCAGTTGAATCACTGTGGCACTGTAACTCTGGTAGTTACACAGCAAGTCAGGGGAGCCTGTATCTCTCCCACAGTCCGTGTGTGAATGCCAGCGGTGCAATGAGCAATCTTTCAGTCTGATGGCACAAGCACATGCCAGCGTTCTAGGGACCTTTTCACAGCTGCATCTGGTCAGGGACCATTTCACAGCTGCATTTCCTTTTTGCCCTGCAGTTATAGTTCAAAATATAGGGAGATACAGGGACTGTGCTTTTACTCAGGAGATATCTGTAAAAGGAATTGCTTCTCAAGTCTTTGGAAGCCTCTATTAGTTAACTGTGATTCAAATATTTAGTAATTAGCCAAGACAAAGCTTTTAAAGAAATGAGGGGAAAGAGAAAGAGGAGGAGAAGGGAATTTTATTTTCTTGTTTTGTTCCATATCTGTGAAGCTAAGCTTGCAAAACTTAGATTTTTTTGCACACTGTTTCATAGAACTCGATGTTTCAGCTGGAGTGGAGGCATAACAGGAAGGCACTCCTAGACTGGAGCTGCTGCCAGCTCAGAGCACTGAAGTGTAGCCCTTTTCTGATGTGACTAATGGGCTTAGTGAAAAGACATGTCATGTAATTTTTTATGAAACCAGAATAGTATTTGACTGTTTTACCATCAGTGATGAACTGTTGCGCTGGCAAAGCTAAGGCCAAACTCCCTATGTCAAGGGATACTGTAGAGGGCTGCTGGGCTAGGCACCCACCTTGCATAGCTAAATGCTAAACCTTCTTTTGAGGATTCACATTTTGGCATGGGCACTGACATGTTTTGCAGGTAACTCCTTAAGGTCTGTCTTTAAAAATGCCTGCTCGGTTGAAGCTTTGTACTCTCTCTCATTTTGATCACCTTCATTAATCCCACAGTCTGTGTTCCTGTGTCATACCTCCACACCAGTCCTCCCTGCTCTGGACTTCACATACCTCACTACAGCTTTTTAGTGTCACCAGCATTCATTAGGAGTTGCCTGTGATTAGAATATCCTTTCCCAAAGCATTCTTTCCCTTTACCAAGATACTTGCTGATGGGTCACATAGATCTAGATATTCCATGATACTGCTTTTGTGTGCTGTTCCCTTTGTTTGTCTGCTGTGACATTCTTGATGATCATGAATGACTAGGACATGATAAGAGAGACAGTTTCTCCACTGAATTGTTAAGGTGAAGAGAGAAAAATGAGTAAATCTGGTCTAGAGAGCATGTACAATGCTAAGATCATAGCACAAACTGAAATATTCTCCAGGTTTGCACCATATCTAGGATGAGGAATCATATTGCTTGATGACACTGGTATTGAGTAGTCCTTGAATAATTCATAAGTCCTTGAATACATTACTATTACTCTGTACAGTTTATGAAAGGTGTTTTCTAAGATGATGTAATATCATTTATGGAGAACCACTTCAGCCTACATCTTCTCAGATTAGATTAGTTTAGCAATTCAGATTAATTAGACCTGAAAGCATGTGTGCTTGTGGGGAAATTGCAGTCTTTTCTTCACTCCCCTCATTTTGACAACTAAGTAATCTTTAGCTGAATCCCTGTGTTCTGATCATGGTCAATTCACCTGTCTCCCATCACAGTTTACTTCTTTGTGACTTCATCTTTTCTTTCCTAAAATGTCAGAATTTAGGACATTGGTCTGCATTGCCTGCAGCCTTCAGTAAGCTCACAGTCATTAACCTGCATACAATAGACGTGTCCTTGTGCAACTGCAAGTCCTTTAACTGCAGCTTAGTTGGATGCTGACAGTAAGTGTAAGTAGTTGGCCTAATACTGGTATCAGACGATTCTCCATTCACCTTGCAAAAATACAGTTTTATGGCACATTTTTTAGCTAAGTGTTGCTTGTCACCAAGTACAGCTTTTTATTTTTCCAACAGCTTCATTTCATACATTACTGACAAATAAACACAGGTATTTTTTAAAAGATTTAGCTGTTCAGAATAAGTCTACTGAGATACTGATATGTGATCATTATGACAAAAAGCAGAGGTTACAACATTTAAAAAGTCTTGTCTTTTTTCTTCCCCCCCACCCCCCCCATCTTGTTTCCACTGCCATGTTAGAGGAAAATATGAAAGAACAATTTCTACATTGGTCACTCAGATTATTATTTAATTTTCTTGCCATGTCTAGTCTCCATCTCCAGATACCTCTTCACCTCGGGGTGCTGAATCGTCAAGTAGGCAACATCACCAGGATGTCTGCAGTACAGCAGAGGCCTCCACTAATAAAGAGGTAGAGTGAAATCTTTGTAAAAGCCACAGTCTTTTCATGCTGCTTATGCCTTTTTATTTTCCTTTTCTCCTTGCACCTGTGCCATCCCTTTTCTTCTTCCAAAATTGCAACAAACTTGAAAACTGATTTGTAGCTCCTTTCCCTTATGCTTGCCTGTCTGTTTGACTGAATTTCTAACATACTTAAGACTGTTTGTCATGGCATTTCTGACTCTGTATTCAGCTGCCACTGAATTTATTTAACAGGCCTGGAGGTATTGATTTACCAAACAGCCAACATCACCTCTGTATTACAGATGAAAGGAAGAAGCCCTTTTCTTTCTCCCATGCAGAAAGTCTTCCCGCAAACAAAAGACTATTTCTTAGCCAGATGAAAAAGCTTGCTTAAATAAAGTTAATTATGTAATAATTTATGCTGCTTAATGCTTTGTCATTGTAGAACCTGACCTGCCAGTGATTCACAGTCAGAATTCAGTTTCCGACTCCAGGCTTCTCAAAACAAAGCTAAACACTTACTTACTTTCCCCCCTGCCCCCCCCCCCCCCCTC
>VFFE01007972.1:444596-458139 GCA_008921705.1 Burhinus oedicnemus
CCCTCACCTGGCAGCTTTTTACACTGCAGTAGTTCTACCAACACAATATGAGAAATGTGAGTAAAACTTCTTGCAGTGTGAAAGAAAATCATTTGGCATAAAAAGTATTTGGATTAGTATAGAGTGGCTGTCTTTGTAAACAAAAAAATCTGCAAATGTTTGGTTTATTTGCCTTTTGTTTTTTAAACTTAAAAAAAATGTAGAAACTGTAGTCCAACAAGATACATATTGTTACTGATAGCAATGCATGAGTTATCTTTCACAATGAAAAAACTGATCTACTATATTTGGAAATACTGATTAAAATTGAAATACTGATTAGGAATCTATTCTTTCTTTTTTTTCGTTTGTTATGATCAAGGCATAAAAAAGCTTGTAACATGTATGTATTTGTGCCAGACTGTATTTCCATTTAGAAAACAATGAAAGGTTTCAAAAGACTTAACTCATAATTTCTGATGTGCTAAAGCCTTCAACAATAGATTGTGGCATTAAGTTTTCATCTGCTGTATTGTTAGCTTGTTAAAATCTTTAGCTTTCTTCAGTAGAGATTCTGTCACTTCATATATATACTAACTTTTAGCAGATTTTAGATATCAATAAACTTACCCAAAGGAAGAAAACAAACAAGACACTACTCATTTCAGTTTCTGCTCACATGTAGTGTCAGAAGTGCTAAACGGGGTTTCACAATAGGATGTGTCAGGCGGCTGTTTCCCTCAGACAAGCAATAATGCCCACTGTAATACTTCCAGTGCCAGAATAACAGTGGTAAAGCAGCCTCATAATTTTTGGGAATGACTTTTAGGTCTTAGCAACACCTTTTTTTTAAAATACAAATTTTATAATACTAAGTAGCAATGAGATTAACAAGAGTAATGCAACATTAATGACCTTGATAATTCATTATTCATGAATATGTAATATTAAAAGGAGTAGGTTTCCTCTTATTGGTAACTTTACCTGTTATTTTATTATTCCTGTGGTCTTAGTAGAATGTCTTTCAACCTGGGTAATGAACAAAAAAAGCTTAATTTTGTGTGTGAGTTTTTGCAATAAAAGATGTATGATGACAGTTTACACCACTCTATCCTGAAAAGAAGTTGCATCAGCTAGTCAGATTGCTGAATAGTTGCCAAATCTGTAATTACAGACTTTGTTCACTCTATTTAAAAAACTAAAAGTAGTTTGGAAAGAGGATTTATATGCATGAGCTGTCTCTGCTGTGTAGGGGATTTGTCCTTGAGGCCTGTCAGAGTCCAGTGGTTGAATTTCCCTCGTAGTACTACACCAGCAGCAATTACAAACAATTGTTGAAGTCTGTATGGATAGGTGGTCCAGTAAAAACATTCATCTGAAGAGATGAAAGAGACAGAGATCTGAAAATGCATGTCGGTGTCCTCACAGTGGCTTAAATGCTTTGGCAGCGGGAGATTGTTGGTTATTGACATCTTTATTTATGTTAGTACAATCTCTGATGCAGACCTTTCTTGGTTTTGCAGTACAGCTTATTCATTTTCATAAGGAACAGCAAGTACTGCTGTCTGTGTCACACACCTTTTGGGTTTTTTTCACAAGTTCTTTTATAGCCAGATGAGCATCATTGGTTGAAAAATGTTACGTTACATCTATTTTCTATTTGTTACAATGGAAAACACTGATAAATATATAGATTTTCTTTTAATAAAAATATATTAAGCAGTTATTGAAGGAGTTACTGCTAATGCAATTGATTGTGGATTCATTAGTTTTGTAGTCCTTGGACTATCCAAAATTCTTATCTGCAATACATATGATAGCAGCAGATATTTCAGTATACCTGTTACCATCTATATATTGCCACACAGAATTTTCTTTGATAAATTTTCCTATATGTTTTATGTTATTGTTTATAACAAAATGGCAAGTCTTACTCCCTGGAAGTTGTAGCTTTGAGGTGTTTGAAGTGTTAGCCACAGTCTTTCACATAAAATTGCAGTTGGAAGTAAGGTCTTACTTTAGACTGTGCGTTTACATATGCAAGTCAGGATTTTTTTTTATTTGTTCACCTTTTATGAAATTGAAGCTACCAGATACATTTTTGTGCTTGATACAGTGTAAACATAGTTGGTGGTGAAGTGTTAGTGAACTCAGTTGCCACACAGAATAGAGGTTGCTACCTAACCTGTTGAAATTTAGAAAGCTTTTTGTAGGCTGTATTAATGTGAGGGATACATCTAAGAACAGTCCTAATGAATAACAGAAATTGGTTCACGAACAACAGAATTTTGTTAATGAATAACTGACTGGGTTGATGGTTTCAATCATGAATAATAATAGCATAGCGTAATTTTATATATTCCTGCATGTATTTATTTGTAGTTGGAAGATCCAGTTTCTTTGAGATATGATGTATTTTCCTGCATACTTCTTGATTAGTAAAAGTAGAGCACCTATTGGTCGACAGTTAATATACTATTGAACACTATGAAGTAACTGAAAACTAGGCCTAGTATGTTGCCAGATAAACAAACACACAAATGGAATACATTGAATTTAACTCTAGTAGGTGCTTAGAGTTTGAAAGCGATAAATATAATAATGAATCTTAATAAATAGTGATCTTCCTCTGCTATTAGCTATGACTGATTTACTTCTTTATTTTTTTGGCACGGAGAAATTTTTAATGCATATTTGTGCATGCTCTGTTCTGTTTGAAATCCTTTTTATCTTAATTACAGTCCAGAAAAAGCTTGGCTTCATTTCCAACCTATGTTGAAGGTAAGACAGTTCTACAATTTCTGAATGTTTTTTCATATCCGAAACACTCAAATGTTTATAATGTATAAAATTTTATTTTTATTTGCTGAATAGAAAAGCTGCTACGGTTGGGTATACTGATTTAGATTAAATTGTGTCCAGTGAGGAACCTGAGCTAAATCCTACTATGCTCTTTCAGAAGTCCAGAAACATGGAGCTTTTACTTTTTTAGTGTTTCATTCATAATTTCTGTCTCAGTTCTGCTGGTTTTTTTATCAGTATCGCTGAAAATGCTACTAATTTTTTTATGGTATTTACACATGTAGTGCTCTCTCCAGCACTGCTTTCAGTTGGCAGGCTCAGTCCAATCTCAGTTGGATTAATTAGCAGAACTGAATTAATTGGATTAATTGGCAGGCCTACCAGAGGAAATCTGCACTGCTTTGCAGCTACTTGTCCTCTAATTAAATAGTGCTTCCTGTCTTAGAGTTAAGGTTGCACTTGTACTAGTGCTGAGTTTATTCAGACCAGTGTGAAAAAGCAAGTTACCTGCTACGTGAACTGCTGTTACGTTTTGTATGAGTCTGCATCCTGTGGTATACAGGAAGACTGCTGTAAAACCCAGTTATTTTGTTATGAGAGCATGACAGAAGCAGAAAATTAGAAGTTTCATTTGTTTGGGATTCTTTTTCCCCCTGACAGCAGTGGTTCCATATGCTTGATGAAATGCCAGAAATACAGATGATGTGATAATATCATCTGGACTGTCTTGGAACTCCTTGGATTGCTTTACAGTGTGCTATGTTTAAACGAGTGTGATCATTCTCTTTAGACTGCAGATTGATCATTGATTTAGTCTTCAGTGTATGAGCTGAATATTTTGGAGTTTGTGGCCAGAATATCAACTAATGTAAATTTCATATATGGTTTTGAAACTAGCTGAGCTTTGGAATTTTACAGCAATGAAGAATGTCCCTTAGAATTGAAATTCATTTCCTAGTGGTAGCCCTGTCTATCAAGGGCTATCTTAGCTAAGCCTCCCCCCCTTAAAAAAAACTCTGAAACTGTAAACTAAAATTTTCTTAGATATTGGTGCAGTGCAAAATTCTTTAAAAAAACAAATTTTCCACTTTTATGCACTAGCAGTCCAAGAAAAACTTGCTAGCACCTATGCTACACTTCCGTTCAGATAATAATTTCATTGTCAGAGGTAATAAATAGAGGGGGTCTTATAAAAAGCAGTGCTGTCTGTGTGTTCACCTCTGATGAAAATAGAGCACATACCTCTTTTGGTTTTAATGTGCTTCCTTCTGGAAGTCTTATCTACAGCTTTGTCAGTTTATGGGCTTCGTGTTTTGATCAGAAATTGTACTCTGAAGGGGTTTGTACATTTTATAGTGAAGTGGTGGAAGGGGTGAAAAGGCCTTGACATGTAGAGTAACAAATGGCAACAATTAAAATGCCATATGGTTTCAGGACTGGAAGAGTGTGCAAATATATAGTACTTCCAGATGTATAAATTTCCCTAAGGAAAAAATTCCATTTCTTTGGGTCGTGTACTTGAAAGTGACTAGTTCATTTTGATGGTTTTTCAGATACATAGTATCTGAATAAATTCTGCACACTGGAGATGAGCATCTTAAAATTACTAGTCGAGTATTTTCGTATTTAAAGAAACCATAAAGGAGACAAGCTTTCTCATAAGATTTATACATCTGCTTCTGTCTATATGGATAGTTTCAGTGTGGTACTTATCTCCAGCTCTTTCTTCTGTTATTTTAATCTTAATAATGCCTTCCATTTCTTTGGGGCCAAAGTTACCCGTGCTCATTCTGACTGGTTGTTAATCTCTTCTGTTATAATTAGAACAAATGGTAAACTTTAAGCCCCATCACATTATATCTCAAGGTACCCTTTGAACTAATAAAAACTCCATTCTGATATTGTAGGGTTTTTGCTTTGTTCTTAGAGGAAAAAAAGGCAAACCTAGAAACAGGTTTTTTGGTGTTGAAATGTGGACACTTTTACCATTAGCATTCTTTAAGATAATTTGCATTTTACTTGTCTTGAACATCAATTATTTTTCCTTACTTGTAAGAAAACAAGGTTTGTAGGTTAACCAGCATCCCTTTTGCATCGTGACAATTTTAAGATGTCATGTTAAGGTGTTAAAATAGAACATTTTTATGTATACAATTTTTAGACATAATTGCCAAACACTAAAACACTTCCAGATCATAAACGCTGCTTTGTAAGAATTTGCATTGTTAGGCACTGAACACTTCACCACCCTCTAACTTCCTACAGAAGTTGATGGGAGTCAGATCATTAAGAATCTGTGGGACTAAGAGAGTTGTTTTGCCATCAGGAGAGCCCATGCTCTATGTATTTAACAACATTTTCGTTTAACTCTGTACTTTACCTCAATATCCCTGTTGAGAGTAAGAATGATTTTTAAAGGTGTATGGCATAAAAGTACTTTGCTTAATTGGGCAATCAGTCTTCTTGGTGAGGGGAGATGTGTTGTACCTGTAAAGCATTCCTGAGGAGGTTCCTCTGCCTGTTGTACTAACTGCAGCTACACACAAGTGAGCAAGCGGCTGATGGCTGTTACTAAATTGCACCCTTCCTCTTCCTGTTTGTGACTCTTGGTTTTAGAATAGCAAGGCCGGGTTTGGTGGGTGAGGGGCAAGTTGAGTAACTGTGTCTGTATCTTTATAACAGTGAAAACCCACAGAGATTGTTTTGCTTCAGGGTGATCCCTGCTCACAAAAGAATGAGCTATTGTGAGAGACAGGCTGGATTAGCAATTACAGCTTTTGCTGGAGAGATGTTGAGAGCATTTGCTTGGTATTTTGTACCTTTGAAAGTGCTGGTTGCTGTATCATCATGCTAAACTGCTAAACATGCTAAATAGTATTTCGGGGGAGGAGTTGTAGCCATCAGGTGCAGGCTCAAGTTGTCAGTGTGCAGCTGTTTTGCCGTGGTTCAGCATGATTTTCTTCAGTGATCGCTTTCCTGTGTTACAGTTCCTGGACCTTGTGATCCTGAAGACTTAATTGATGGAATCATTTTTGCTGCCAATTACCTTGGCTCAACTCAACTGCTTTCTGATAAAACTCCCTCCAAGAATGTGAGAATGATGCAGGCACAGGAAGCTGTCAGCAGAATCAAGGTGAGGAGTAATTCCTGCTGCTTCTCATACGGGTGCGTTAAGGCTGCAGATATGAACTTCTTACGTATGCATTAGTTTTTTCATGTGGGGTTATCTGTGGTTTCAGAAAGGTTAAATGCCTTATCTTTCTTTCTGCAATATAAATCATGTTTAATGGTGCTTTTGGAACAAGACTGATAAGGAAATGTTACCAGATCATTTTAATTCCCTATACTAATACTTGTGCCATGTACTCTAAGTCACAAACTGGAGTGGTGGTCTAACCTAGGTGTTGAGGAAAAACAGGTTTAGGGTATAACTAGTAATTACTGCAGCTGCTTCTGGCTTGGCACTTGATGAAACTGGTACTGTGGTAATATTTGCAGTTATTTTTGGCCCTGCTGTGCATACTAGTTTCTCCACCACATAACAGCTATGAGCTGATTTAAAAAGAAAAAGAAAAGCCTGTGACAGTACAGAGATGTATGGAAAAAAAAAATTTGTCTTGGACTCTGGTACGTTTGCTTTGTTCGTTTGGAAAACAGAAATGCCTGCCCATTTCTGTATGGGCCATGACAAGCAATGGGCATGCTGCTGTATTGTTAGTTAGAATAATGACATTGTCAACTGAAATTAAGGTGTGTGGATGAAGTATTGCAGGGTTGCAGAGGACGCTGCAATATACCCGCTACCCATACCTGACTGGGTGGTAGACACACAACTTCACCTTCTGCTAATTCAGCTAACCAACACAATCTCATCTGAAAGTTTTCCTTAGTTTAATATTTGTGTGTCCTTCTTTTGTATAGTTTATTTCTAATTCCAACTCAGACTCTGTGTGCAGTTGTATAAAAGAGAGAGGAACAGAGACAGCATATTATCAGCAAGGCCGATAGCTCTATCTATTCAGATCGGCTGATGCTTCCTACTGTTATTATTCCTTCCAATGTTTTCCATACCAGGTGTTCGGTTCGGTCTGTGTATGAAATTTTCACAGAGAAGCTCCAACTAGAATCATTGCAACACTTCCAGAAACTATAATTTTGCTGATGTTCAAATACATAAGTTCTTACAATCTTTTCTCTGAAAATCACTAACACACTATCATTTTAGAGGAAGCAGGGATGTAGCCTTCCTGTTACAGATAAGTCACTTTCTGCCATCTCTGTAGAAGTTTCCACAAACTTAAGCAACTACTGAGCCTATCGCAAAAGAAAGATTTATCTGTGTTTATGGAGACTGTGGATTCAGTGACATTTTTTAAAAAGATTTTTCACTCAGCTTTCTCAACCCTGGCAGGTCTTGGTGGGTTCTTCCCAAAGCTACAGTGGATACTTTCCCTTACAGAGTCTTCTTTCCTGCTCTGGGTGCAAGTAAGGCTGTGCCTGTCTGTGTAGTAGTCCCTGTGTGTTCTTTCCTGATGCCTGGCCACATGGTAGAAAAGTTGTCTGGTTTGAATGCACAGGAGACTAAAGGTAAGATAGAGAAGGGAGAGAAATAAGGTTTTCAGTGAGGCTGGATCTAGGAGGGATGCATCACTGGAGGCTGAAAGTAAAGATTAGCGTCAGCTGTCATAGGAAACTAGTATCAGCAGTTGAACCTGAGTGTGGAGCTGGGCGAGAATTTTGCATCTAGGAGGTAAAACTTGCATGGGAGTACACAATAGACAAAGATTGAAGGGATGTATTAGAGACAACTGAAACAGAATTGATTCAAAGCAGATCTATGAGGTATAAAAGTGTAGAATATTTCTCTGATACCAAATGTGTTTCTTAGAAATGCATTAACAAAATAAACCTCTTTCTGAGGATTGTTACACCTCAATACTGCTACACTTCAAAACAGAAGAAATGTTTCGCTCATTTCACTCATAAAACCAGTAATTTATACATCCATATAAATTAGCAGGCATGCATATTCTTGGTTGTACTAAATTTATCTCAGAGTGAAGGCCCAACCAGTTGCATTGTTGACCTGGGAAAACCCTAGCTTGTGCGCAGAATTTTCTGAAACTGTTAAGTGTATTTCAGGAAATTGTTTGCTTACTGCATTGCACACAATACCATTGTACACTTCTTTGACAGTTACTGCTTTTCTGCTTCTAGGCAAAGCTCATGCAATGTAGATATTCCTGCCTGCACCTTAGGGTCTTTGGTTTGTTAGGGTTGGGTTTGGCTGGTTTTGTATCTGATTGCCATTAAAGCTAAACTTTTTTAGTGAGAAATTCATTATGACAGATGGAGTTCCTGCTGCCAGATTCATCACTGCATAAGATAGCCTTTAGCCCAAATGTGTAAGATATTGCTTGCACAATGACTATGATACTTGTGCTGTACTCATGTTTGTTTACAGAGTGTGTGAGGTGCTGCATGTGAAACGTTTTTCTGTAGTGAAAGAAAAAAAGGTTATGAATTAAGAATGAGCTTTTAGAAATTTGCAGACTTGAAGTTAAGAGCATTAGAAAGGACGGAAGAACTTTGTTTAGGGTCCACTGTGTATGTGTAGCTTCCCTATGTGTGTTTTCCTTTTGAATTTAATAATCCCTATAATGCTTCCTTTTAGCACAGCCTTCAGACCATGTATTCATTCATTTAGAATGTGAAGAGATTTTGAAAACGTTTCTTCATGCTGCTTCTTTAAACAAGTATCTCCTCAGTTAAAAGTACAAGAGTTGGGGTTTTTTTTTTTGCTTAGGCATTCATCTCTGTGAAGTCCAACTGAGTTGAAACAGGTACACTGCTTTGAAGGCATTCATCAAATGTAGTTATTTCGTATTTCCAGTAGGAGGTACTTTTAGTAACAGAAAAGGTATTTCACCATTTTCAGACTGTAGTCTCCTTTCTTCAGATAGTATAGGAAGAAATTCTTTTCACATTTTACTTGGAGTGGATCCATAATACTTGTAACAGTAAAAAAGCTGATGTTCATGGTTACAATTCGCAGCTGATCTGTGGATTTCGCATGTGAACTAACAATTAAATTTCATTTTTATTTTTCATCAGCAGATTTGAGCTGTGTGACAGGTTTGAACATTTTTAGATAACAACTGATTTAATTACTCAATGTATTTAAGATAGAACCCACATGTGGAAGTAGTTTAATAGTCTGCACATTTTGTTTACTCAGTGTCGTCTGGGTGTTCACTGAGCTGTAGTACATTTTTTGTAGAGGTTAAACGGGTTGAGTATATCTGAGACATTGTTGTAGCAAAAGTGGAAGCTTCCTGGTTTTTAACAATTTATAATTTTGGAAATAACTACTAGATACATAGTTACATTTCATTTACCTTAAATGAAAAGCCTGGAGTATGTATATTTAAAAAAAAATAATGTTTTGTTTAGATTAGGTAGTTTCTGTTTTTTCTAAGAATACAGAAAGAATCTTTTGATCTAAATTAACAAAATAATATGCTAAAGAGGATTTGTCTGATAAAGTGTCTTGCATAGAATTATACTTTTTTCTTTTTTTCCATGGACCGTAACTTCTTTTATGACATTTCTGTGCAGTGTTAAATCACTTATTAAAATTAGTTGCTCCGTATCATTATTTTAGTTTTATGAAATATTTGAAAGTCATTCTTCAAAAAAATAAAATACCAGTAAGACCAGATACTTCCATTGCAAGAGCAGAATTTTCAATAAATTGAATGATAGTGTATTTTGATTAATCTTTGATTCTGCATTGTAAACCTGTAGCTCAAGGATTTTTTCCCCCCTTTTTCTTCTTTTTGGCCTGTGCTGTTCTTCTTTTGTGAGGTCCGTCACTCTGTAAAGTTTGGGGAGGGGGGAAATTGTCTGGAGGGGAGCTTGATTTTGGAAAGCATTTTCAATGCTCTATCTCATTAGTGTCTCCCCCTTGCCCAGTGTATGGTTGATTAGTATATTATTTCTGAGTACCCAATGTAAATTAATGTTAATTGTAATGAAGAGCCTGCAGCATGAGGCAGTTTTAATTGCTTTTGCAATAGTTTGCAATCACTAGTCTATCAAATATTTCTTAGTTTGAAAAAGGTGACTAAAAGCTGGTGTGAGAGTGTTAGTATTTGTAAATAAGCAGCATGGTCTAAAGATTCAGTAGCTGCTTTCAGATTTGTTTAGGTGAAACCTGACAGATTTAAGTTCTGAGCATCAGCATAAAACATTTGCTATGTCTTGTGATTCAGGCCTCCTGTTTGTTCTTCATAAAAGTAGTTAGCCATGAATCTCTATGAAGCCTGTAATAGTAAGCCTTCTTCCCACCGCGAGGAGACCTGTTAATTTAACTAGGTAAGAGGCTGTTACTTTTGGAAGTAAAAGGATATCTGCCAGCCTGGTGAGTATTGCATTTCTTCAGTAAGCAGGTCCATAAGTTCAGTTCACCTTGGTTTGAATTAATGATTGCAAGACTGTAAGAGTGATGCTTATTTGTGTTGTTATTGTTGTCACAGCAGTAGCACATAAGGAATCAGTTTGTTGCAATGGGTTGGTGTATCTCTGGATGTAAATGAATTAAACTACTTAGTGACAAAACACCTGTTTTCAGGTGTTCGTGGAACTGAAGTACATGCTCTACTGCCTTCTTGAAAAAATGTGTAGTATGGACATACCTGTGTGCAGGTGTCACAGGAGCACCTGCTGTCAAGATATGTAATGCTAACATTGGTAAGAATATATTTGCACAGAAGGAGGAGAAATGGAGGTGAAAGTTACCTTCTGTATTTTTGTTTTTCCAGGGAAAAGTAGCACAATTTTAGGGAGGTTACCTTTTGAAGACTGTTTAAGTTTGAGAATATTAGAAAATTTGAATCTAAATTCTGTAGATCTAAAAAAGCTGGAATAATAACGGTTAAGATTCTTCTTTCACCTTTTACAGAGGTGTTGCATCAAAAGAATTAACCTCATGGTTTACACTGCTGTAAATGAGGGGAAGCTCTGTTTTTTTACCTTTTAAAAAAAACAAAACAAGCAAAAAAAGCACAAAAAAACACCCTGATTGGTTGCAAGTAACATTTTAAGTGAAGAAAAAAAATTAAATCTTTTTGTATTCTTCCTGACTCTTTTGGTGTGGTTTCTTTTCATTTTTTAATGTAATTGTGCTAAACGTGAAATTTTCAAATTTTTTTTAAGCCAAAAAGAAAAGGAGGAAATTAATCTAAGCAGGGACTAATTTAGAACAGCTAATAGTCTGTGAGCCCTGGCATTAGCATGCAGATTCCTGCTTGATTTGGAGTCTCTGTAAGTTCTTTTCTAACTATTCTCCTGTCTCTGTTTGTTCCATGCTAAGCAGATGGCCCAGAAATTAGCCAAAAGCAGGAAGAAGGTGCAGTACAAACTCCATCAGCTTGATGTTATGCCTGTTCTTTTGTTTTCTGGGAGGGTTTTTTGCCTTTCTTTTTTATTTTGTGCTTTTATTTTCTGCATCCAGCAAGTTTTTTTTAAGATTTATTTCTGAGCCACCATACAAGTTGACATCTCTCAGGAATCAGTTGCCTGATTGGCCATTTTTTGTTGCTTATCATTAGCCATTTCATGTTAGAAATAGAGTAAAGATTGGATTTATCAAATGGTTACAGGCAGTACCCAAAATGCTTCCTAACAAAACAGGGCTGACATGGCAAAGGATTTAACTCTGTAAAATGGTAGATTAAAATTAAGTATTTTTATTTTTTTTTATCTTTCTATAAGAGTGTGTTGTTTGATTCACAGATGTGTCAAATTGCTGGATGCAAAAAAGAAAAAAATTTATGTATATACACACAGTAATATGCTGAGATTGACTCATCTTAGTAATAGGTGTTGTTTGTGGAGTTCTTAAGTATCTTTTAACAAACCTAATTATTTAAAAAAATTACAAGCATTTGCTTTCTGTTAACAAAATATGACTTCTAAAGTGGGTTAGTGCTTGAATAGTATGCTGTCTGACTGTGAAGGTCTTCTTACCAGAACTGCATTATGAATTGCTTAAACTGTACCCACCTGTGGTACAGGTTTTTCCATGGGTCTTGACATTCACTGTTAGCCCGTATAGAAATTCCTCAGGCAAGAGATACTTTTAGGCCTTTCTGTGGCTTGTGTGAAAAACCTTCTTTAAAGTCGGATTCATAGTATGGAGAAAATGGGAGAATCGTTTTGATTTTCCTGAAATCTTTATGTAGTTTGTGTTGCAGTCAGATGTAATTTTACCGAATCAGGAAAACTATCAGGGAAGCTTTTATGGGGTCAACAATTTTTTAAATAATATCCAGTTCACTTTCACATATGTGTATATAGTTTCCATATCTTTGTGTTTATCTTTAGCTTCTGCAGTCTAATACTCTACCTTGCATTGCTGTTCTGGTGACTGTGTCTTAGTGAGCCCCTGTTCATGAGCTAATGTCATTAGTAAGTATGTTACCTAATGTGTTCATTTAACTCTAATCCATTTATTTGCAGGCTCCAGAAGGTGAATCGCAACCCATGACTGAAGTGGACCTCTTCATTTCTACACAGAGAATAAAAGTACTGAATGCAGACACACAGGTATAGACAAAGACACTTTTGTCAGTGTTCTGGTAGTAGGCTACTGAAATAGACTTTGACCTACCTGCCGAAATTTATTCTTCAAAAAGTGCTAGCTCTTGTATTTCCCTCCAGGACTTCCTAGTAAGAAATCCATGCTCAAGAACCATGTCATACATGCAGTTGCTCTGGTGTGTCTGACTATAGAAGTTATTGGAATTTGCAGTTGAACTAATTGCAGTCAGCTCATTTCTTATGAGCTGTGATGCGTCAAGTATTGATTGTGCCCAGAGAAGCCCAAAATGTTTGGTTGTGATAATTTGAAATTCGTGGTCCTTTGCACATACATGCCTAGCATATTCAGGTTTTGATATTGAGGTCTTTATGTGCTTTTCCACAGAAAACTCTAATTTGTAAAACTTGCTCTTTGCTTCATTCTTGGAAAGTGAAGTTCTTGTTTTCTATTGGCATCTCCCTCATGCATGACAGGTATTACAGACTTCACTTAACAAAGGTCTTACGTTGCCATTTGTTTGTTTTCATAATACTAGGTGTGCAATAAGAACTTAGTTGAAACAGCTGCTTATGTTGTTTTTTGTATTCCCCAGGAAACCATGATGGATCATCCCCTGCGGACCATTTCTTACATTGCAGATATAGGAAATATAGTTGTTTTGATGGCTCGTAGGCGAATGCCACGGTCTAACTCCCAGGATAATGTGGAAGCATCTCACCCTTCCCAAGATGGAAAAAGGCAGTACAAAATGATTTGCCATGTCTTTGAGTCTGAGGATGTAAGGAACTACTCTGTCTTGTAATTTTCTAGGGGTGGAAATGTAAACACATTTTGGTAAGCTTGAAGTCCATAGCAAGTGGTCCTGCTTGTTCATTAACTGCAACCAAAATGTTCATCTAAGCAGAGGAACTTGCCTTCTGTTTACATGTTTGGACCTGACATTTTACTCACAAAACTGATATTTATAGAAATGCTTCCCATTTTTAAGCTCCTTCAGTGCCTTCCAGTAACAATGAGAGAGGATCCAGTTGCTGCAGCTTGCAAATAACAGCTTGGATTCTGCATATTAGGGTGAAAGTCTATCAGAGATGCTTATTTTCCCAGAGAAATTCTAGTCCCAAGTATTGCATCAAGGATCACTGATACATACCAGAAAGG
>VFFE01007972.1:458159-506752 GCA_008921705.1 Burhinus oedicnemus
TTTTTTTTTTTTTTTTTTTTGAGGAGGAGACTTGGGTTGGGGAGTCGTTGCTGACGTCATATCAAAAAGCCAGAAAAGGAAGTTGGTAATTCCGGCAATCCCAAAGTATGCTGAATAGAGACACAGCTGAGTAAATTTTTATCTATGGTGCAGGTTACTAAGTTACCTTATGTAGGACTTGATATCCTGTCTTCACAGTCAATGTGCATCACTTGCGGATTTTATGCACTTTTAAAGCTCAGAAACTGAAAAGTGAAATCAAACATATCAGATTGAAGTGGCTAGATATGTAGCTGCTAGGATCATAATCAAGTTAGCTCTAATAATTTGGGAAAATAAAAAAATCTTAGTTCTAAGCCCCCCAAATAGCAGAGTATTACTTAAGAGAAGTAAGGTGAAAATATTAGTTTCTTATAAAATCCTCATATCTCTTCCACTCTACAGTATATCAGCAAGGACTTTGAGATGGGAAGGTTTCCTTGAATAAGCAGCTGATTTTATGTCATGATGAATCTGTTCTAAACCCATGTGTGGATAAATTATCTGGTTGCAGATGAATGTACATATATGACCCACTGCTGAGGTTAAAAAGTAAGGACAAGAGCACTGACAGAAGTAATCCTCTACCAAAATTTTGACAGAGAACTTAAAATACTGTGCGTTTTTTTTCCCCAAAATAACATGTAAGCTGGTTTTGTGAAGCCTTTCAACAAACTGGTGTGAAAATAAAAAGAGTAGCCAGTGGGTTTTTTTGGCTTAATATCACTTAATAAGCTGCCCACTTTGAAGCTGCTGTTCCTGTATTTCTAGTCACAAGTTTGGACACTGCTAGCTCTCTTACTGGCCAGTTGAAAAAGCACAAATCAAACTGTCAGATGCCAGAGGCTGGGGCTTCTTTTCCTTCAGCATATGTGGTCTGACGATGATCCAGATTTCCTGGATCTGTTTCCTAGCTGCTATTAATACTTTGGCTAGCTGGAATCTGTGCTTCCTTTTGAGGATCACTGACATTACTTTCTGTGGTTTGTTTGGACCAGCCATATTTGTGTCAGTTGTGATCCTCCCTATGCCACTAGATGTTGGCTTGGAAAGTACATGCCTGTAGATCAAATAAAAGGATTGCTTACTAATGTGAAAATATGCTGAGAAATTGCAGCTCTCCTTAGTCGATGGTATAGTTCATAAGTAGCTTGCAAAATTTGTCTCAAATACCCAAATGACTAAGAAAGAGTTAGAATGGAAATGTTGTAGCACCTGTTAGCAGCAAGGAGATGGCAGCTTCAAAGGTCCTGTACATCCGGTGGAGTAGTACAGCCTGTTTATATTATAAAACTCATGTATAAAACTCATTGTGACCTTTTCTTCTTCTGGGACAGCTGGGTATTTAGAAGAATTTACCCAGTAACTGACACAGAAGCTTGTAATCACTCAAGCAAGTGTTGGCCAGAGTGTGTTTCTCCTTGGAAGAGTCCTTATCTAAGGAGGACAGCATCAGATTTTCAACTGTATTTAGAGATGGATCTTCAAGTGAGCTGAACCCTAGTGATGTGTCCAAATGCTCGGTGTCCAAATGGGAGTTGATCTCTTCTTGGAGACAAGATACATGTGTATGAATGTAAAGTCCACATGTGTCTCCTCACCTAGGTTACTGAGCTATGGAGGTGTAGTTTTCCCATTTTCTTGCTGTATTTTTCTTGCTGTCAAAACTGGGTTGATCTGAGCATTGGTAAAATACTGCCAGTCTAGATATTGGCCTTTTCAGCAAGGGCAAGCATGCTGTTCTCATCAGCACGTTTAGTGTTAGTTTGAGTTGCTTTAAGATACGATCAACTTTTTATTTCAAGGTTGGGAATCTTTCCTTCATTAGGGACCAACTGGACTTTAAATACAGCTCATAGGCTGTATAAAAATACACCTCAGCAGTATTCATTCATCACTAGTGCTCCTCCAGCCTATGTTGTCAGCTGTGGAGCTCTCCACTTCTCTTCCCTCCCTTCGCCACAGCCAGCATTGTGCTCCAAGGGACTGTTTCAGTACACATCGTGGCCAACTCCTGTGTGCTACACAGTGCTTACTGCACGTATCGCTCCAGTTATGCACAGCAGTAACCTGCACCATGCTGTGCTGCTTTCCTCTCCAGTCTGTTACCTGTGTCATACTAACCATGATCACTACCTCAAAGGGAAGCATCTCTCTGGTCTGCTGTTTCCAGCACCGTCCCCCACCTTGCATGACACAGAGCTTTCCCCTTGTCTGCCTTGTGCCCAATTTCTCTCCCACTGCATGATGGGAGCGATGCAGTGTAGCAAGTGGCGCATTTTGTGGCTTTAGGTGCAGGGAAGGCTATGGGAAGCTGCAGGTGCAAGAGGGTGCACATGAAAGACAGGCTGACAAGGAACGGGGCAGAGACCTGGCAGAATCATGGGATTTGGAGGGAGGGAAACAAGAAATGTAGGGGAGAGAAGCTGAAGGAGGTAGCAGGGTGGAGAAGGAGACGTGTGAGACCATTTCCAGTGGCTTCAAGGCCTGGATACGGTCACTAGTTGCTGTCCTTTTCCTGTTTCATCTGAGATTGAGGTAGGAGCAGCCAATATGGACGTGATGGTTTTAAAGGAGGCTAAGAAAAGGAGGAAATATCCTCTTAAATGTGGCTGTGTGTTTTCTAGCAGACATTTTCATTTTCACTGCTGGCTTGTCAGAGAATGGCATTACCTCTACTAGAAGGGAGAGCCATCTGGAAGCTGCACGTGTGGGAAGAATTGTAGGTGCAAGCAACAGTCACTGCAGCGGGTATACCTTTACATTTATATTGGCAGTTCTTACCTGTGAAAGGATGGCTTTGTTTATGTTTCTCATTTGTAATTGCTTACCAAGCTGGATTCATGACACAGGTGTTGACATTTTGTGGGTCTTTTAAATTAATTCTTAATGTACAAATATTTTTTTAAACTGGATTGCGGTAACTTGACTTGTAGGTTCGTCAGCTTGACTTGATGATCCATTTTACGGTGTGATTGTAACAGAGAAAGTGCTAGTGGACAAGACCATGAGAATGTTTCACTTTTTCCTTTTCTCTTCTCTTCGAACTGCTACAGGCACAGCTGATTGCACAGTCCATAGGTCAAGCATTTAGTGTGGCCTACCAGGAATTTCTGAGGGCAAACGGAATCAACCCAGAAGACCTTAGCCAGAAGGAGTATAGTGACTTGCTCAATACGCAGGACATGTACAATGATGACCTGATTCACTTCTCCAAATCTGAAAACTGCAAAGACGTATGTCTCATTTTTTTTCCATAACAGCATTAAGCTGCTCTGTACTAGTTGCAGGCCCATACTGGCAGAAATCAGAAAACCATTAATACTTCCTATAAATGACCTCAATGAGCCTAGAATATCCTCCCAAGTAGGACACCCTGTCATCAGTTCTGTTTCAAAGGCAAACAGTGAACCCAGAATTTATCACCAGTGAAATGATTTACCATCTGTTTGTGTTCTTTTTATCAATTTGACATTGTATGTTAATGAAATTAATTTAAAACAGATTAAGAGTAACACAATTTAACAGGTTACAGTAAACAATATAAAATTTATAGAGCATGGATGTTTGTGAAAGTGGCTGATGCCAAATTTTAAAGGATTGTAGTTGCTGAAAGGGTTTGCAGCTTTGTTTTTTGAACCAGTGCACCACTGCAATACACAGGTAGTGGTTTTCCAATCCACAGTCATAAACTCTTGGAATCTCTTCCTGTTTAGCTCTGTCCACCAAAGCCCGTGGCATGAGGGTTTCTTCCACTCCAGTTTCCTCCGCTTATATGCACAAATAAGTTGTGAGGGGTGTTTCGCACTAAGCAAAATCTGTATTATGTAGTGTTGATTATTTCATGTTTCAGTACAAATGAAATGTAGCAAAATGTGTACCCTGATTTGTTTTGGTATTGAATTAGAAATGCAGGTTGTGAATAAGGAAGGGCGTGTGTTTGTTTGTTATATGTTTGGGAGGGGAGCGTTAGTCGGTTCCATAGGTGTGAAGAAGCTGTTATTTGACACACTTTTTCTTATGATACAGGTTTACATTGAAAAGCAAAAGGGAGAAATCCTAGGTGTAGTGATTGTGGAGTCTGGCTGGGGATCCATTTTGCCTACAGTTATTATAGCCAACATGATGCATGGAGGACCAGCAGAGAAGTCTGGAAAGCTGAACATAGGGGATCAGATCATGTCAATCAACGGGACCAGTTTGGTTGGTTTACCACTCTCAACGTGTCAGAGCATTATAAAGGTATGGAGAATGTTTTTGGAAGTTACACATTTTAAAAGGATTACATAATAGAAGAGAAGTATAGAACTCTCAAGTAAATTATTGCCAAGTGTTTGCATAGCACTTTCCGTTTCATGATCTTTAAACTATAGTGGGAATTATGCTACACCAATTTTCTGACTCCCAGGAAGTGAGCTGTGCCATTTACTTGTGTAGACAAGGACTCTGCAGAATTTCACTCCACAAGGGAACATTTTGTTGAGAAGGAAGATACTACCATCTGAAGACACTTAAAGTTTTATGTGACAAAAGGAGGCACAGGTCCCTAATACTGTCCTAGACCATATTAGCTGTTTAAATGCCTCCTAGTATCTGGCTGAAATAGACCTGATGCTTTTCTGGGTTTTTGTTTCTAACTATTTTTAGAACTTTAAAACTTTGAATTAAAGACATACTTATCCTCTGTTGAAACTTTGCCCAAGTTATTTGAAAGGGTGATGCTTCTCTTCACTTGCCCAAATGGGATATTTTAATTAGAAGAGCTTTCTTCTAGTTGTCAGAAAAGTACGGGATGCACATCAACTGGAACTGAACAGTGTCTGGGGTAGCTGTAGCATAAAAGTGAATAGGTATTTAAATATCAGAGTTTCAAGAGCAGAAAGGTGCATCATCAGGCAACATTTGAAATGAAGCTGTATGAACTTTGTTATTTATCAAAATAGCCCCACAGAGCTCCTGCAGATCATAACGTGTAGACACGTAATGCTGGTAGTGTACTATACAGAAATCCTTCTCTAATTTCTAGGAATATGACTGTTAAACTTATTTATTTAGGTAACTTCACGGTAAGAAGTTCTATTATGTAATACGTTTTTTTGTATTTTGTACTTTTTTCAATCACAAAGTAAATTTTGCATTCCCATTCTAGTTTCCAAAAATGTTATTGCTGAGTTATGATGAGTAATAGATGCATAAGTCACTGAACCAGCCATTTTAGATTCAGTGAATAGAAATGATAACCTGGAAGTGTAGCATACTAAAAACATGGCAAAAACAGTCTTACATTTGTGAAGGAAGGGAAAAAAAAAAATCATATTAAATATCTTTGTGACGGTTCCAGTGGAACAAAACGCCCTGCAAATTTAGGCTTTTCATGTAGCCATACTTGTTTCCTATCCCACATCGGTTTTATTTCTAAACTGTGATGAGTTACGCTTCTCTGATTCCGAGCCTTTTCCCATGCAGTTCCGTTGTGTTCATTTGTACTTTCTCAAGACAGAAACAAATGGCTTTGCTGTTTCCAGCTTCTGCAGACCTTTCTCTTCCTCAGTGATACTGCTGTTGCCTTAGAAACGGCTAGTCATTTATTTTGTTTTTCTAAAGAGAAGATGGTCTGTATGTTTGCAGGTCTCCATAACCATACATCTGGAGCTGTTCATTTAGCGCTTCTGGTAGCAAGTATATATACCACTGAATGATCTAAGCACACATTTAAATGTGGCAGAAATATCTCAGGATTTCAGATTTCTTTAGCATGCTTTAAGGATTCCTAGGAAAACATGAGAATATTATGTAGATAAGAAGAGTATCTTGCGAGCACTTCAAGTAAGATAATTTCAGTATTATAGATGCAATCTCTGCTGCTAATTGACCATAAACCATTTGCAAAGTGACAGAGCTCAGAAGAAGCTTTACATATTTGGTGGTTATTCCCTAACTGTGTTATGCTACTTGTATCCTTTTCAGAAGCATCTGGTGCTGGCTGCTATCAGAAGCAGACTCAGGGACTAGATAAGCAAATAAGTTGGTCAAGTGATGCAGTTGTTTTGTTTCTGATCAGCATATATTACCAGTCTGCATAATACTGGAAATTAGTCACTTTTGAAATACATGTGCTTTCTGTAACATTAGAAAATTACTTTTTGGGGACCACATTACTTTTTTTTCAAGGAATACATATAAATAACCCACACATTTGTCAGGGAAGTAAGAGTACAATGATGTCAACTCTGTTGAGGGCATGTAACCTCAGTGAACTCAGATGACTGAAGTTAGACACCTGAATTCCTCATAGAAATGAGCATCTCTGGTACTCTGCATGACTCCTACCCTCCTGGATTTAGAAGGCTGAGGCAGAAGCCCCTCAGACTTTTGAGTAAACATCATACCCACCGTTGATTAGTCCTGGTCTTCTACAAAGTGTGTTGTTGTGAAGACCTGCATATAGAAGATGAATGGCCCTTGAGTGTGTGTAGTGTGCTGCTAACCCCTCACTGGCGTGGAGGAGTCCATAGTCATGAAAGAGATGGCATTCAGATCTTCTTTCTGCTGAGAGTGGAGTAGAGGCAGTTCCCACAGCCACGTGCTTTGTCATTTTGTGTTCACACACCCATTCTCCTGGAGCCACTTTCAATAATGAGCCAAGCTGAGCTCAGCACTGTGTGGAAGTGAGGGCAGCTGTTTCCCGTGTGATGATTGCATCCAGTTTAAGGCACTGACAAGAAAACAGACTCTAAGGCAGTTCATCTTGGCGGGTTGCCATTCAAGTCACTGCTGAATTTGGAGTTTAGCTCTACAGAATTAACAGCAGTAAACTGGATGTAGAGACTTCAGTGTATTACCTTAACTATAGTATGAATTATTTTTCAGAATTAACCTTCTGAGGTCTGTGTCAGACACCTGTTAGTTGCAGTGGGACCCAGATTTCAATTTTACATGTAAAAGTAATTCAGAATTAGGTACTGGAGTTGGTAGGTGTTGTATTAAGTAAGGGGGAAGTTGCTGTATTCTTTATAAAGGATTTCTTTCTTGATGTGGATTCTATTTATGTATTTATTTATGGCTAATCCTTTGTGTGAATGAAGTATTTCAGAAAAATATCTTAACAATCTCCAAGGGCTCTGAATACTTGTTGTACAAGGGGTCAGACTGCAGTTATCTGTGTTTTCATGAAGACACACAATCACAGCGTCTCTAAGGCTGGTAGTCACTGCTGAAGCGGGTCTAGACCAACACTTGTATTCGAGGTAGAGCAGGTTGCTTAGCACTGTGCCCACTGGGGTTTAAATAACTCTAAGGCTGGATACTCTGTAACATCTCTGGGTAGTCTGTTCCAGTGTTTTACCACCTTGACAATAAAAATAATTTTTCCTCTTTCAATTTTCTTCTGGTAGCAAGGAGTTCATGATAAATGGGATATAACTTGCTTAGAAGGTGGGAGGAATGGAAGTTAGGAGCACTGCTTATACAAGCATGATATGAGCAGGACCTGCCGTTTGCTTGACAGAATTGAATATATCCTGTTAGGGAAACCACGTATTTGTAACTACCTTAGCTCCTTATCTAAAATTTTATTTTCCATCCACAGTCATTGACATTTTTGGTGAGCTGCATAGACCTGTTTAATACTCTTTTTATATATGATTTGCGTTATCAAGTGAAGAAATTGCTGACAGGAAGCTCATTTTCTTCAAACAACTGTGTCAGCTTCTTGGCAAGAAAAATTTTATATTTTATCACTCATTTCACTAAATATTCTGATGCTTATGTGTGGCATTCAGTGGTCAGATTCTGTTACAATGCATACAAAGAGCTGTTTATTCAGGCCTATTCCCATGTCAAGATTTTAGCACTTTTTTTTTCCCCCCACAATGCTTATGTTCAGTGTTTCACTGTATCTTTGCCAGTATTTTTCATAGTTATTTCTTTTCACAGGGTTTGAAAAACCAGGCCCGAGTTAAACTGAACATAGTTAGGTGTCCTCCGGTAACCACAGTCTTGATCAGGAGACCAGACCTCAGATATCAGCTGGGCTTCAGTGTGCAGAATGGGATTGTAAGTAACTTCCACACTCTCTGGTTAAGCTTTAATAGACATGGAACTTCTTATCCATTTGTGGGTACGTTTCAGTGTGGGAAGAGGGAAGGTGCCATTTTCTCCCTTACAGCAAGGAGGACTTCACACATGCGTTAAGTCTAAGACAGAAAAGCTGAGTTAATCAGTTATTTTTTACCTTTGACTCTACTTGCTTCCCAACTTTATAGTCAGCCAGAGGAACTGAAAAGCTGTTTTAGGTTAGAGAAACAAAAATGTGTAGCAGAGGCTGTTTTCAGTCTTCATCGTTCATGTCTCTAACCAAGCCATTGCATGATCTCAAAAGACTGTTTTGTTCTAAGGCATCTGCATTCTGAACATTGTTAAACTGTGGTCCTTCATTCACTCTTAAATTTCCAAGCCACAGCACATGTGACATACAACACAAACAGCCTTTTGTGACAGTTTGTTCTGCTTTTGGGAAGAGAATATCCAGTAGTTATTTGTCACTAAGAAATTTTACTTTGAATCAGTGATGGATTACATTTTAGAATTTGTTGCAAGCCTCTGTGTTTAAATGCTGATTTACAGTTTATAGGCAAAAATGAGTAATCTAAAGCCTCTGTTCTTTATCCAGACCCTGATAAATTTGTCCTTTCCCTTCCAGATCTGTAGCCTTATGAGAGGAGGCATAGCAGAGCGAGGAGGTGTGCGTGTCGGCCATCGGATCATTGAAATCAATGGACAAAGTGTTGTAGCAACACCCCATGAGAAAATTGTTCACATTCTCTCAAATGCTGTTGGTGAGGTAAGAGCAGGCAATGTGTCAAGGCAATGTGACATAGTTCATCGCTGTTACCAGTAACAAACCAAACCAGTAACAAGTTGTGTCCCTCAAGGGACCATGCTGAGACCAATACATTTTAGTATCTTCATCAGTGACATAGATAGTGAGATTGAGTGCACCTTCAGCAAGTTTGCTGATGACACCAAGCTCAGTGGTCCAATTGATGAGCTTCAGGAAGGGGATGCCATTAGAGCGACCTTGACAGGCTTGAAAGGACAGCCCATGTGACCCTTGTAAGCTTCAACAAGGCCAACTGCAGGGTGCTGCACCTGGGTCTGGGCAATCTCCAACATCAGTACAGACTGGCATTGACTGTTGTACAGCGTTGACTGGAGTTGTACAACTCCATCAGTACAGAATGGTTTGAGAGCAGCCCTGTGGAGAAGGACTTGGGGCTACTGGTGGACAAAAAGCTGGACATGAGCCAGCAACGTGCACTTGCAGCACAGCAAGTCAATTGTATCATAGGCTGCGTCAAAAGCAGTAGGGCAGCAGGTCGAGGGAGGTGATTCTCCCCCTCTACTTTGCTCTGGTGAGACTCCACCTGGAGTACTGCATCCAGCTCTGGGGCCCCCAACACAGGAAAGCCATGGACCTGTTGAAGCAAGTCCAGAGGAGGGCCACGAAAATGATCAGGGGGCTGGAACACCTCTCCTACAACAAAAGGCTAAGAGAGTTGGAGTTGTTCAGCCTGGAGAAGAGACAGCTCTGGCGAGACCTTATTGCAGCCTTTCAATATATAAAGGGGGCTTCTAAGAAAGATGGAGAGAGACTATACCAGGGCCTGTAATGACAGGGCAAGGGACAATGGTTTTAAACTGAAAGAGGGTAGATTTAGATTGGGCATAAGGAAGAAATTTTTTACAATGAGGGTGGTGAGACACTGGAACAGGATTGCCAGAGAAGTTGTGGATGTCCCATCCCTGGAAGTGTTCAAAGTCAGGTTGGACAGGGCTTTGAACAACCTGATCTAGTGAAAGGTGTCCCTGCCCGCAGCAGGGGGATTGGACTAGATGATCTTCAAAGTTCCTTTCCAACTCAAACTGTTCCATAAATCTGTGAATCTACCTCTATTAGCCTGTTGCTCCTCAAATCTACAAAACAGAAGTGAGAGTAAGCCAGCACACCATTTATTTTGTTACTTACCCATAGTTCTTCTACGTTTTAAAAGAACCCTAATCTGAAAATATTATGTGTCCACAACTTTAGACGGTTCATGTACCATTTGATAATAATAAAGGAATACTTTAATATGGATATGAAAACTTTCAGGTTTTACCTTTCCCTTCTGTCCTGTATGACCTTGGCTAGTGTCTTCACCAGTGCTGTGTTGTAGTAAGCATGTTAGGAACATTGATTAACTTGTCTTGTTTTCTCTAGATTCATATGAAGACTATGCCAGCTGCCATGTACAGACTGTTGACTGCGCAAGAGCAACCAGTTTACATCTAAAGCCGACACCTCACCATCACAATGTGCATGGAGGATGTTTTTCCTCATTAGTGCTTGTCTCTCTAGTGCTGGATTTCTCTGTCTGCAGAGACATTTCTTTCTCTCTCTCTCTCTCCTTCACAGACACAAACACACTGTCTCTCTTCTCCCTCCCTTTTTCCTCTTCTCCCCAGCATTTTCCTGTATTTTGGGAAGGGGCAAAATATATCTGTGGGACTATTTTGGTTACATCTTTTTACAAGTGAAACTTCATGTAGTTCCATGTGCAAAACAGGAAAATAACAGCAGTATTGTTCACAGCAGGATTCACAAAGATTAACTCTGCTTCATGCTACATAATCAGGGTTTTTTTTGTGGCTATAATCTGACAAATTATAGTAAATTTGAGTAAATTAAATGTTGCTGAATGAAAGATGTCTTTATCAAACAGATAAAAGTATAGGGTGCAGAGTGTTCTCTTGGATATCCTGCATGTGACTTTGCTTTTCTTGCCCTATTTTCCCACAGGCACTGGGCTCAGTATTAAAGGTTTATGTCTGTAGGGAAAGTAGAATACCAAAAGGATAGTTTTGCCCTCAGGAAGAATTACCTGCTTACGAAGACTGAGTAAATGCTGCTGTTGTAAAATGGACTGTCCAAATGCACACCTTTTAATTCCCCTCTGTCATCAGTTCTTCATGATAGTAGGACCCCAAAAGGTACTCTGTGAGTGGCTGAAACATGTTACACTTGCATTACTTAGACAAAGTAATTTGGGAGGCATTTTTTTACAGCTGCCTCCCCCGCTCTGCCCCCAGGTTTCTAACTCTTTGCTTTCTTCTGCTTTGTTTTTAAATGCAACATGTCTTTTATAGTCCCTTGCCTATTGTAGAGGTTGAAGGAGGGAGGGGGGGAGGATCTTTAAATATCTACAAGAGAAATAGTGAGGGGCTTTCCTGAATAGTTACACTTTTTCTAGGCTCTTAATTCCGAATTTGGTGCGCACAGCCATGTGTGCCGCTGTATATAGACATTTTTAAGATTGTGCTTGCTATTTATGAAGTTTGAATATAAGAGATCTGCAGACTATTTGAAGTAATTTTGTTCTCTGAGCCAGTTTTAACATATATTTTTGTCCAAAGACCTGTCTAATTTTATTGACCTTCTCTTTAATTCGTGGTATAGATAACAGTGGAAGGGATGAGGTGGGAAAAAACTTATTTATTTTGTTATATAATTTAACTTGTGATTTTTTTCCATATATATGGAACTTAAAGGGGATATGCGTGTACTATATGCACTTGTATGAAGACGATAAACTGTAGGGATTTGTGAAATTTAGGATTTGACTGGCCTCTAACTTGCATGCTAGAGACAAAAGGGGAAAAAGGGGCTGGGTTGATTTTTTATTTTTTTTTTTAAGGGGAGGCTGGGGGACAGGAAACAGTAGTGGCTTTTCTTCCTAATAGAGGAAAATTCTCCATTCTCTGTAGTTACTTTTTACCAGGACTGTATACTGGTGTTTATGCTGAAAATTAACCATGCATTTAGTCCAGGCTAATATGTTGATTTCTTCTAAAGAAACAGTCTCTGCTGTGTTTTACTGTGATAGAAGGGCTCAGTGAGATGAAAACAAGAGCAGGCCACACACAGCCACACACCACTTCTGCTTTGCAAATGTGCCGTTGGTCATAGTCACTTGTTTCTTAATTGTTCTGGGGTGGACTGTGCAATTTAAGCATTGTTTGCAGTCCAGTAACGCTACCTAGACATTACTACAGAGATTCATGGAAGTGGGTATGTGTGTGTGTATGTGTACATGCATACACACACTTGGTGCAGGCACTGCTGAGAGCTATTGAGCACTTGCCAGAGGTCCATCTTTGGCTTTCAGAAATATTGGGCTGATCAGAGGTAGACAATAAACCTTGTATTTCAGTGGGCAGTAAATATTTAAGGGAGATAATGAAGTGGTGCATAAACTATTGTAGTAAGTGAATATGTTTCAGTGTTGAGATTAATGTATGATGACTTGATTTTACTGCAGTTCTTGTGGTTATATAATTTAGTCCCCATCTCCAGAATAGCAGATTGCACAAGAGAGCGGTGTTAGTATTCCAGGTTAGTACTTACCTCTGCTACCTGACTGATGCAACTAGATAGTGAATGAATTGTGAGTATATTGTTTAACTGTAGACATCTGGTTTATGATTATTTGAACTTTTTCCAGAACTTCCCATATATATAGTAATATATGTAAATATGATATATAACCATGTACAATTTAGAAGATTATATAGAGTGCAGCCTTTCCATAAGTTGCCTAAGGAAACTTAGTGAACTCTTGAAGGCACGGTTATCATGCTTCTGGTTCCTGCTTTATTTACACCCTCAGCTTCACTTGTTTCTGTGGTTCTGTCCAGCTTATGTGGTGGGGTCTGTAACTCACTTCACTGAGAAATGGTGGAGACCTGAACATGCAAATATACTTAGAGATGAAACAACTGTTTCTTTGAAAATCTTGCAGCCAAGATTCTGTGAAGTTACTGACACTTGAGTGCTTGACCAGTTCACAGTAAATAGGTGCTTAAGATTAAGCAAGTGAATGCTTGCAGGATCAAAGTCTAGCAAAAAATCTCGGGTTTTCCAATTACAGTGTGTGCGTAAGATTTCTAAACTGGGAGGTCCATAGTACGTGCACACTTCTGATAACAGTCTTGTAAGCAATCCCATTTTACTTTGTAAAGGGAAAAAGTTTCAAGAAAAAGGAGCTTGGAAAGGAAAGCTGACCGTTCTCTAGACTGTTACAGCAGTTTGTTAGATTATATATGTGAATTTTTAACAGATTCAAGGGAACAAACTGCTGGTTTACATTCCTTCTTCGGTGATAAACCTGAATTCTTTTTCATCCTTGCTGCTTCATACAGTCTAATTAACTCTTCAGTGTTTACATTAAGGATGAAACATCCCTCATGTTTTCCTTATTGGCAAGTTTCACACATTTGTTTTGAATCTTGAATTTGAGACTCAGTTGGGATTTCCAGGTTTGCTTGCTTTCCTTTTTTTCTAAATGAAATGTGTTTCTGAAGACAGCAGTGTGGTTGAGATCTCGTGTACATATTTAGCGCAGTACCTAGACTATGAAGTTATACTATTGTTCTGTAAAGAGGGTGAATAGAAATTATTGTAAAGCGTTGGGAAAAGTATAGTATTGTATTTGTAATAATATTGTTCTTTGTAAACATTTAATGATCTCTATATATAAATATAAATATATATATAAATATATGTGAGCCTGGAATGTTGATACTGCACATCTACTGAATGTAATTCCTCTGATGTTTTTTGTCACATGTCTTTGACCCTTTCTCTGTAATAGAGCTGCAATGGTTTCATTGGGGGGGGAAGTTTGGGTTGAGGGGGAGTTGCCATCTGTTTTGTTGTGATCTATTTACTGTGCTACATTCCTTTATTTAACAGAACGCTAATGTCTGTAAGATTTGCAACAATAAAATACAAACCAAAAATACCTCAGACAAGGCTGAGAGTTTGCTCATACTGATCTCAGGGTTGGTTTGCCAATACTGAATGTGTGAATGGTTGGAAGGTGTCTGAACTTCTTTTTGGCACTTAGTCTGGAGTAATACTATATGTGTTTCTGAAGATGTGAAGTGATGCTATTAACTCTGTCTTTAAAACAGCGTTATTTTCAGGTAGTAAATGACATGAGTGCTCCTAAATTAAGCTTATTCCTCATCTAAGGTTGCATGCCATTTTTTACCATGTGAAATGTCACCATGTTTGCATCTTCCAAAAATTTCAAGATGCCTTTTATGTGACAGAAATATTATTTCATTGTCTGAATAACTTTAAATATGCTTTTTTCATAAATGAGGCCTTGATAAAAATTCCTTATGCTTACTGTTATTTCTGAAACCACTATTTTTCTTCAGAGGTCATCGGCATAGTTTATTCTTAAAGACCTAGAGTCATTGGAATAAATAAAAAGTAGAATTGTAATATATCTGTCCGTAGAATAAATCCTAGAACTGCCCATGCTAGGGTTAAAAAATATTTGTATAATGAGAGATTGGTTATGAAAAACATGGTGGTATCTGAAAGTCAACCAGCAAAAGCTAACAAAGGAGTGTATCTTCAGGGGAGGCTTCCTAGGCTTTTCTGAGCTTCATAGGTTGTCATGAGTACTTTGAAACTACAGAAATTAAAACATACGCCATGGCTGATTCAGAAGAAAACTAAACCTGGGCCTTCAGCCACTGGGTGGCTATTCATACATAACATGAAATACAAATATTGCCAACATGGGAGAATGAAGTATTTGTTAATTTTTCACCTTATTTGCTTATATGATAGATTGGAGAAATTGTGAAGTCTTTGGTGCAGCAGACAGGCTGAGGTTGCTTTCTGTGTTTCCCTGCACACCACCCTCCATCCTCCTGTTTATTACAGTTCTTGTTAAAGCTTTAGATTCTGATTTCTATATTACAAACTTTTTTGCATTTCAGTGGATAAACCTAAGCCTGACTTTTCCTTTAGCAGTACAGATATAAATCTCACAGATTTGCTGTCTTCACAGGGGACATTCTCCTTGCCATCACCTCCAGTGTTTTAATGGTTTGGATGCACACTGGGAGGATGAGCAGACCCCACCCCAGTTCCAGCACCGTGGGGTGCCTTGCAGGCTGGAGAGGTGGTGCTGATACCCTGTGGGGAGGGACAGCATCTGAGAACGGGACTGGGACTGTGATTTAAATAAATGTTCAGTGCGGGAGCATATGGTAGCAATCCTGACCTGAAGAACATTGTAGATGGAGGAGTCAGTGATGCGCGTGTCACTTAGAACCTGAGCAGGGCCCGGCCTGTGCAGTCCCGCTCTGTGCTGCCTGTACAGCGTGGTCTTCAGGGGTGTCCCTTGGCCACAGCATAAATTTAGCTGGTTGATTGTAAGAGAGGAGGCTGCAGGCAGCCCCCGCTTGGTACTGGTGGTGACACCGCTTGTGTGTCCTTGCCTTTGTCTAGAAGCGCAGCAAGAAGTTCTCACGTGAACATCCTTTGTGTTTGACAGCAGAAGTGACGAATGGAGTTGTTTTCTTCTAAGAAAATCTTGTAATAGCTCAAATGACCAAAATGGAGTAACTCTTGCATGGCTGGGATCTGCGCCACTTGTTGCACCCTGATTGTAGGCCTGTTTGATGCTACACAACTTGGGTTTCCCTGCATCTGAAGGGATATAAAATTATCTATACTATCCTCTTTCTTTATAGCATTAGCTCTAATAAATAGCATTTTAAATGAGACTTTACAGAGTCCGAGTGCCTTTCTTACTGGGATGATAACAAACTAAGTGCACCTCCTGGTGCAAAACACCTAGGCTTTGGAGTTTTGGTTTTGGTTCTGCCAGTAAGCCAAGAATAATGTCCTAGCATTAAGTGAGAAGGTCACTGAGCCAAAAAAGAACTTCTTTCAGGCAGTTTGTATTTTAATTACAGTTTGCAAATTGACAACCTTTTTTTATAAAGGATAGAGTTACAACTCTGGACACCAGTTTTTACTGAAAGCCTGCTTTGTTATCTGAAGGGCTGCATTTCATGACTGGAGCTTTTAATTTAACCGTAGTACTGATGATTTGCAAGGTTCTTTGATACTGCTTTTGACAGCTGCCTCCCCAAGAATGGTGTATAATCATGCCCCATAGCTGCACTGGTTACCAATAAAATGCTTCTGGTTTCTAACTTCAAGTAGGGCAGCACATAAAATACCCAGATTGTGAATGTGCATCCTGGTAGATTTTCTTCCTGGCTTTTCAGCAAGGTGGCAACCACTGAACAGGGATTTCATTGGCCTCCACAATGAAGCATGGCTGTGAGTCGTAAGGTGTATATAATAGTTATAGCTCATTAGAGAAACTGTTAGATAGTGATGAGCTTGGTGTACAGGAATAAGGTATACATTCGCTAAATGTATACATTTAGCAAACAGAACCCAGGAGTCTGAATGCTGACTTTTTTGAGGGAGGGCAGGAGCAATTCTTAGGCAGCCAAAGAATTTTAACAGCATGTTAATTAAGCAAGATGCTTCTCAGACCTAGTGCAAAGCCACTAACTGCAGCGCATAATGGGAAGGGAGCTGTGGTTCATTCTTAGAGAGGTTGGTTGTTGTTGTAAATGTCAATCTTAACTACTGTATCTGTAAAAGACTCTAGAAGGGGCATTTTTTTCCTTCTCCAGTACAATGTTTTTGGATACCCTCATTTTCTGTGCCACTGATGACCTGGCATGACTGCTTTCCTGAAGTCTCCCCTCCCTTGAAACCTACTATCTATTTTAAAGTGTTTGTATTCCAGCTCAGCCAGGCAACTTATCTATAATTTATGCTAATTCTCATACTTTCACAGCAGCAATTTTGTGCAGAATTTTTCCCCACTGGACGCTTTTACCAGTGAACAAATTAAGATGGCAGAAAAATATCTCCCTGAATCTAAGCAATTGGCTAACAAACAGGCTTGTGCCCTCTCCCTCCTCTTTTTAACAGAAAAAAAAGCCACTGGTGGGAGACTGGGTCTGATGAAAGAGATTTGCATAAACTTTTCCTTGAGGAATTAAAAAACACTTTAGGAAATGAAAATTATTCTTCTTTTCCAAGGGTGCACTCCCACTGGAACTGTGGTGGTTAAAGTCAGCTGCTAGACACCTTGTAGCTCTTGAAATCTTTGCATGTTTTAAACTTGTTGAAATAGCATTAAGTGTCGTTAAGTGTCCCTTACCTTATCTCTTGCTGAGATTCAAATTATGACGAAGAAAAAGAAACTGGCTATGCTACTGTGTCTCTCAGTGCTTGAGGACAGTGAAATTAAAACTTGCTACATTGTTTGGATATATGGGCAACGAATGTTTTTTGAAACTTGCAATATTATTGTTCTAATACTTGTAGAGAAACTTCACTTGTATCTTGGAGAACTACCCAGTTTGCGAGAGCATTATTTTGCAGTAGATTTGCTTCCTGTCTAGGAAGTATTTCTTCTGTTCTGGATCGGTGTACCACTGTCAGAGGGGTGTGTGGGGTGGGCTGTAAATTCATGGCGGTCAAGGTGCTGTATTACGTGTAGCGGCTGAAGGGGCCGAGCACTAGTGGCCAAAAGAGAGTCCTGAATGGTAAATAATCCTGGCGGTTAGCAAGGACCTGCCCGTCCAGTCCACAGCCAGTCAGGCTGTCAAGTCACCGGTGCAGAACAGAGCACAGCCTGGCTACAGAAAGTAGCCTGCTTGCTGTTCAGGCCCATCTCCAAGAAATACGGGAATGCCAGTATTTTTTACACACTGATTCAGCTACAAAATTTGCAGGTACGTTACAGGAGGTACACGGAGATCAGATAGGCTCCTACCCTGACATACAGTGCCTCGGCTTGTGCATTCTCCATATGAAGTGAGGCTGGTGCCCCTGGGCGTAGACCTGGCTGTCAGCTCTCTGAAACACTCCTCTGGGACACGGAACAGGTCTTCTAGAGAAGCCTGTGGTAACAGAAAGGTGAATATTGTTCAGAAAAGTTGATGACTCTGAATATTTATTTTTTTTTAATCTTTTCCTCTGGCGGAACAGCTGCTGTTGCCACATTGTTTCTCTTAGTGTCTGTTGAAGCATGACCAGCTAAAAAAACAGGTCATATTTTGTGCAAGTCACTAAAGAAACACCTTACCTGGGTAATAACTTGATTGACAGGTTTTTTAAAAATAATTGTGGCACTTGTCCTGGAGTAATTACCTGGTAAGTTAGAAGTTAAGAGCGATGGCAAGCAGATAATTTACTGAAATCAGCTTTTTTCTCTCCTGTCGTCTGAAACACATACCTGTCTTTTGAAGCACTGTCCAATGGCTGATAACTTTAGCTCAGGTTAGTCCCATTCTACTGGGATAATGAGCAATTAACTGAATTGTGATCAAGTCTTTCAAAGCGTAATCTTATGCTGCATCCTGACTTGGAGCCCAGGGACCTTTGCAGACTCTTCTCCCAGTAGGGTTGCCAAGTTTATATACAGAGTGTGACAGCAAGGTAAAAGCTGTCAGGAGCAACTGGAAGTACACTTTGCAGTGATGGGGTGCGCATGATTTTCCTCTTCCACAACCTGGTTTTGTAAGGGCAATGAATAACTGGGAAAAGGAACCTAAGACTGAAAATCTGAAGTCCCACTTAAGATGATGTATGTAACAAGAACAGTTGGAATTTTAAATGTGATGGAATTGCAAAGTATGTAACATAGCTGGGGTAAAAGCTAGCATAATGAAGCAGTGTGTTCTTGTGGTGTTTTCTTTCTTCTCTGAGACAAACCCCCTCAATTTTTACTTGCTATGCTCTTACTTTCGGAGCAAAGTGTACCAACAGGCTCTATAATGTACTTCCTCTACTAGACAGGAAAAATAAAGCACCAAGTCCAGGGTAGAGATAAGCATTTTATTTTATTCAAGTTATCATCGTTAGTGAGCCAAGCCATACTGCACAGTTTCAACTTCTGAACAAGCTTAATTAAAATTCACTTTAAAGCTTTTCAGTTTTCAGTGGGAAAGCCATTTAATAATTTTTAAATGAAGCTTTATCATTAAAATAGCAGCAGGAATATTTAGCCATCCTAGCTACAAACAATGTCAGGTAGTCACCTGCACATCTGCAGAAGATTAGAGATGGCTGCGTACATGCTTCCAGTGTGGATGACAGCTGGTACATAACAAGCACCTCTACTAGGAAGTAAATTGCTATATGCCAGCAAAAAAAAAAAAAAAAAAAAAAAAAAAAAAAAAATCAGTGGGGCTACAGTAACACACACCAGATGAACACAGGCACTGACACTGTCCCTGTTCTCCAGTGAGATACAAAGTGCACACATGCCTTAGCTGTCCTTGCCTCACCCTGGTAAACCAAGGCATAGAGCCAGTCTGCCATATCTCTTGTAAGCTGAGTAAAAAAAACCAAATCCATCCTAAGTAGTGGTAGACTAGAGAGATGCAACAGGATGGTACCACACCGCAAACAGACAAGTTGCACCTGAGCAGCCCAATAAAGGCCAGCTTGCAATCTGCTTAACAGGCTTTTAGAACGAGCTTCCCCTTAGGAGTCTGAGCATGAGGGTATAAAATAAAAAAAATAGATTATCGACACACTCTTCCATCCACAGGTCAGAGATGATTTTCCTGTGCAGCGTGTATGTCTGACAGAAGTGCTCTACTGAGGAATATACAGAAACCAGCTCAAAGAAAGACAGAAACGAGCTCAAAGTACAGTTTCCCTGACAACGCCAATAAGACTGTGAGGCCGTTCATGCTCTGCTCTCTGCATCCTCCTCTCTGCTAGCTGATATTCATGTGTGGTGAAAGTACTCAGGTCACCACAGCTCTCCCGGTGTAGCAATCCAGGAAGCCGTCGGAAAGGTCCATGGGCACTCAATGACGTGGCTTGCTGCGCAGGTATCAGCACCTTTAAAAGGAAAAAAAAACAACTTGTAAATCAGATTTGTTTTCAGGCTCTTGTTCCTTTAAAATAGTTTCTTGCCCAACTAGGAAGAAGCTAGTTGTAGTGCTGAGACTAAAACTGCTATTTGTCAAGGAACCATGGGAAAAGCAATCCCAATTGGGAAAAGGAGTGAGTGTTGTCTCTTGTGTTTTTTGAGCTGCACAAGAATTAGCTCAACCCAAACCACGGCATGTCAGGTATTGCTTAGTAGGAATCTAAATGCTGCTTCCTGCAGCAGCCACTGGACTGTAATAAGCTTCAGGCCAGTGTGATAAATTCTCATAAGGAAAATTTTTTTTCAGCTATTTCTGCCGAATTTGTTGAGGCTTCTGTTGCTTGTAGGCTGCAGTGGGAAATCTCACTTTATCTGCAGAGCCTAATTAAAACCTTTGATGTGTTTTGCATGAGAACTCAAACCAAAACTAGTAGTCACAGCAAATCACTTGTACCGTGCATGAATCAACTCATCTATCCAAATTGTCTGTAAGCTACCAAATTTTGTTTGATGAACTCTGTAATGTCTGAAACTTCTGAATATTCATTCCATTAATGTAAGCACATATTTTCTGCTTTCTGCTTTTTTTCTTTTAGTACTAGGTCTTATTTTTATCCTGGGAGCCAATTACAGAAGGTTGCTTCTAGTGGGTTTACATAAAAATTTCCTTGTCAGCTGCCATTCCTTCCAGTTTATAATAGTAAATGCTTTATAACATCTCTTCCCTCTCCCCTGCCATGCTCAGTATAAAACACTGTCATGTTACTTACAGTTCATGGTTCTACCACAGAAGACCATCTCCTTCAGCTTTTAAATACACATGTATTCAGTCTCCTGAAAACCTTCCTGGCTGTGTGGTTCATAGAGCAAGAGACATCATAGCGGCACAGCCTCTTGCACACTCTCTAAATAAAACTAAAGTACCGAAGGAAGCTAATTGGGTCCAAAAAATTTGACACACAGAGCAGAGTGGCAAATATAAACCTATGCTCCCAAACCAAGGCCAGCTTGGGTTTCCACATCACCTGATGAATACAAGTAATAAAACTACCTGCTCAAGGAAGGTGGCACTGGTGATAGCTTCTGCCATATGTTTCTCATCTGATTTTAAAACAGACTTGATATTTTCCACCAATTCATGTATGTCGGGGCTCATGCCGCAGGAGGACTGCTCTAGGATCCATGCCACAAGCCGTTTAGTGTCTGTGTAAGACTTGTAGTCTACCAAAGATTGGGGTCTTCCCCTCAAAGCTCTTGCTCTCAAACTGTTCCGCAAGGTGACAGCACAGAGTTGTGGTTTTATTTCAGTCTGCGTTGCAGCTTCGCAGCTGAGCACTGCCCCTGAAGACAAAGATCAAACAAAGCAAAGAATCCACTTGGTTCACAGGACTGTTCAACAAGGATCCCCTGAGATTTCAATCCTGATTCAGTGATGATGCAGTTTAACCATGTAAAACCTAACGGTCTGGCATGGTCAGGGCAGCACACAAGGATCGCTCTGTATTGGATTTACGCTAGAGAAAATGCCTGTAAAACAGAGTAATACATAGCAATGGTTGAGTGCACATCACATGTCAAAGGCTCTGGGGGGACATTTCTGGGAAAGCTGTTTGCCATTTTGTGTACATGGGTTCCTTTCTCTTTTGCTTCTTTTCTGAGCAGACCTCAAATCAGTGTTGAGTGTTAACATTAGCATAGAGTTATACAAGGCAGGTTAAGCAAAGCTTGAAGGCTTTTATGATCTCTCCTAAATTTTTTGTAACTTTCAGCTATTATCAGTCAAGAGGGCTAGTTACATAACATCTGAAAATAACTGCTTGTCAAGCTGGAAGCTAGTAACACCACAAAGTGGAAATTTCATAAATAAACAACAAACTATTTAAAATTACTTTGCAAGGACTAAACAAGGGACAGCAGGGAATCAATTCCACTGCCTTTGGTCTAAATAACAATCATCAATTTTTGGCCCTGTTAAAAAAAAAAAAATAAGAACTACAGGTTGTTCAAGAAGCATGTTAATGTTGGCTTCATGCCAAACACAACAATTCCAGGAGGAGATCCAAAACTTTCTAGCAAGAAGAGCACTAACTAACTTGAAGCATCTTCCCTTGTTCTGTTGCAGCCGAGTTCCCTTTCTGCAGTACTTGTGTATTTAACTCTTGGGTCCAGTGCTGAACAGACCTAACCTCAGTTACACCGAGCCTAAAGCACCCAAATGCTTCTCACTGATGGATTCTACAGCAGAAACGCTCTGCTCCACTTTCACAGCTATTAACAGGCTCAGTGTCACGTAACTATTGCTTCAGCAGCAGATTCTCCTGGGGTGCTGCAGTGGAAGTTGACAGGAGGAACAGAGAAAACACATGATGTAGCAGAGACATAAAAACATTCCACAAAATAGTAAGTGTAATCCAGACAGGCATGCTGCCAATATTCAAAATAAATGGTTGTTACTAACACGCTCCCTCACCGCTTGCATTTTGTGAGTGCCGATACGTATCAGCAGCTATTATGGGGATTCCAGTATCCTCTAATACAAACTGCAAGACTCTTGACCAGTGGATTTTTAAGACTGTCAACAGAATCAAGGACTCTGCAGCCACACTAGCAGTTTTCCCACAGCAGCTGAATTAGATCACTGACACCAAAGTAGCTCGACAGACTTCACTGGCTCTCCGCTGTGGGGTTTTGGTGTTGCTTTTTTGGGTTTTTTTTAATGCTACAAGGAACGAGACTGGGGGTGCAAATTTATAGGCTAATACCACATACCCAAGCTAATTTTGCTTTAAATTGCTCACACTGACAACTGCCCTTGCAAGCTTTTAGATGCCAGTGTATGAATACACAAAGAAATCTTACGTGGTCCCTCCTCCTCATCTTCCACCATTCCTCCCAAAACCAGAAATGCCTGCTACAGACCCTGCTCCTAGATGTGACAGCCTAAAGAGCAGCAAGACCAAGGTGTTGGGTGGAGAAGATTTGGCAAAGCACAAACTGTTTGCTCTAATGCAGGTACTCTGTTGGGAGACGGTAGCTGATTTCTGCAGGTACTAGCTTCATGGTACTAACCTTCTGAGAAATGTTCTTTTAAGGACTCATTAGATAAAGAAAATCAAGTCACCTTGAAGCAACCGGCTGTGCAGCACAGGGTCACTTTTAGACCGTTTCCTCAAAGGATTGAAGGCTCTCCTGCATACTCCTTCTGCAGGCACCAGGCTTGCATTTGAAGGTGAAAGGCTCACTCTGCTGGAAGGCTCAGGAATTTCTTCACCTGAGTAATTAGGAATAGCAAAGGTGAAGGAAAAGTAGTCAGAATAAAGCAGATCTGTAGAAGCCCTTATTAGAGATTATTACTGATTATTTTTTTGTGCCCCCACAAAGCTGTAATGATTGGACACCGAAGCCTAGAGATGCATATATCTGTGTATATAACCACACCCACCAGTTACGCTGGTCTAAAGCCTGCTTAAACATTTGCAGAAAACTGTTCAGCCTTATACAACTGGAGTAGCAAAAAAAACCAAAAACACAACAGGTTTGCCCAGTATAAACCTCACCTTAAACTACCTGATCAGAGAGAAGGGAGCCACAGCTTTCTTGGAGAGAAAACTAAATCTCACAGAGCCTGAAATCCTCCTGCATATAAGCAGTTGTACCAAGATATGACAGCATGTGGTCACAGAGATCAGTCACTGTTTGCAATTAGGTGGCTTATAAATCAGTCACCAGGCCTCATAAGGGAATTAAAAAGCTTGTTTCATCAGATTCTTTATTAAAATAAAGATTTTCCTGAATTCTTGTTATGTGTGTCATCTTTCCTTGTTTTCCTTAGGGTGAAAACACATGCTGTGATTCCCACAACTGTCTTTTCGTTAACAGGACAGGATGAAGCTATGTATTTCTCACCAAGCCCGATTCTGTACCTCTATCTGATGGCACCTGGCATATTACAGGAAACAATGTTCTTGCTTATGCAAGAGCAAAAAACGAAATTAATGTAAATAGTCTCTTATTCAGAGCATGGCAAATGTTTGTGCTGCTACTCTAAGAGAAACGTGCCAGTGACTGGAGCATTCGAGAAAATTCAGGCTTAGATGATATGTACTTGCTGGGCATAGCACCTTATCATCTACACAAATGCAACCCAGAACCTCTAAAGAGAAGAAACAGTGACATAATCCATACAAAGCAGATACCAGCCTGGCAAGTCAGGGCGTACATCCCAGCAACAAAGCATGACAGACCAAGAATCAGGCAGGATTAAAGAATCCATCATCAATGTAATTTTTTTAAAATCAGTGGACTTGTGCTATCAGTCAGTCCTTGAGGTGCAGTGCTAGTGGTACTCTGGAGAAGTTGGGTTTTTTTAAAACTACTAAGCAGATGAATGAAACAATTTCATGATCTTATGCTAATTCTTCATAATAATGTTTCAGATGTCAGAGAGATAGCTAGCTTAAGCTGGTGTGTACTGGAAATGCATATACCTAGTATGTGATGATATAGAGCAGCTGCCAAGCATCCCAAGCCATCAGCAGAAGGCTGCATGTCTTCCTACTACACTTGGCAGGGGAAGTCCCATTTTTCTTGGCAGGAGTGCTTTTGAAGACAGTGAAACCATTTTGGCTGGCACAGAGAAGCTTACAGCTCCTCCTGCAGCCAGGAGTCTCCAGGTTCTGCTGGCAGACAGTAATGCGTAGCTTTAACTTCCGTTGGGAGCTACACTTGGTTGATCAGTCCTGACGATGCCAAGGGAATCATGGCATCATACACAAATGCTCTGGCATGGCAGACTACCAGCATAAACTGAAAGTTCAGCTTTTATTTATAGACTGTTACTCTACATCACCTGACACAGCCCATGGAGTTACCCTACCACATTTCCAACATACGCCCTCATTTTGTATTTCCCTCTTGCTGTGGTTTAACTCCAGTAGGTGGCTCAGCCCCACACAGCTGCTCAGTCACTCCCCTCCAGTGGGATGGGGAGGAGAATTGGAAAGGCAAAAGTGAGAGGACTCATGGGTTGAGACAAAGACGGTTTAAGGGGGGTGGGGAACAACAAAACAAAACAAAGAAAAACAAGCGATGCAAAAGCAATTGGTCACCACCAGCTGACTGATGCCCAGTCAGTCCCTGAGCCATGGCAGCCCTGGAGAACTACCCCCAACCATTTATTGCTGAGCATGACGTTATATGGCATGGGACATCCCTCCTCGCTGTGGGGGGCAGAGTGAGAGATGGAGCAAGCCTCATTTCTGCGCAAGCACTGCTTAGGAAGGGATAAAACGTTGGTGTGTTATGAACACTGTTTTGGTCACAAATCCAAAACAGCACCGTATGGGCTGCTATGAAGACAATTAACTCTATCCCAGGCAGACCCAGTACACCTCCCCAGATACAAATAAACAAAGAGATACTACCCAGCATATTTCCTTTTCTTAAATTCATTGTCCCTAGGAAGCCTTGGCATCTAGAAGAAGCAGTGTTAATTTCCTTTATTAAGGAATTTTCTTTATCTTTCTTCTTTATCTGAATTTAACAGCCAGGCTGAGATTTAAATGTCTCTTTACAGGCCTTTTTACTAAAAAAAGAAAAAAAAGAAGAATAAATAAAAAAAAGATGGACAAACCAGTTCAAAAGATGGGGAGGAGGGTAAAAGTTATCATGTGCTCAGGTCTGCTTGCTTGCAAAGGAAGTTTTTAAATACAAACAATACCTCACACAATGCCTCGTCATGGTTTTTGGTTTGGGTTTGTTTTTGTTCTGTTTTGTTTTTAAACTTTCCTCACTTTTCCTTCACAACAGTTGCATTTTCTGTAGTATTCTTTCCCTGTTTTCTGTTCTCATAACTTTAAGCAGTCACCATAGTGTAGCCTTATGTTTGATATCTTATTTTCATTTGTGCTCAAAGTGCCCAAACAAAACAACAGCAGTTTTATGAATAAGAAGTCCTTGAGAATAAAACTTTTTGCTACAACTCTTCTGAATTTCTTCCTGGTTATCATAACTGATGAGATATTAAAAGCATTTAAGTGCTCATTTTCAGAGGTTTCAGGCAGACTGCCAGAGTGTAAGGGAACTTTGAAAGACTTGTTATTTGATTAAAGTATGGTTTTATGTAAATAATTATTTTTTTTCCTGCCACCACTTAGTAGGGACAATTTCAACTGATAAACTTCACATCAAATTTCTCCTATAGCTTGAGAAGTAGGTTGGCAGAAGAGAATCCACAGTCAAATAATAGATTTGGGGCTTCCCCCTCCCATCTAAGTGTCTTTATATTCCTGTGGTGTGAACGTTGCGCAGATAGACACATAGCCATCCGTTGCACAAAAGACAATCTGCCCCATAATGGCAAGTTCAAATGAAAAGTAGAACAGATTTTCACCAGGGCTGTACTGGAAAAGCTGCCTGTGACTTACCTGGGAGCCAACAATCTTTAACCGCAAGCATACACCACAACAAAGATTAGGCAGAAAACAACTTGGAACCATTTCCACGGTTTTCTAAAACGATGCTGAGCAAAGCTTGATGTGGCCTCTATGTGTAGTCTAACTATGTCCTGTACCAGTATGCAGAAACTATTTAATAATTCTTCTGGTGCAGGCTGATTAATAATTTCCACATTTAGCTCAACGAGGCACAGCATCATTTTATCCTTTTCCTATTTTCATCAGCAATAAAATGTCAACAGGCATCATCATGTATACAAAACAAATGGAAGCACTGGAGCTGGGCATCATTTGTTATAACATATGGGCCCAGAGTCAACAACCGGCTTGTAGATTACTAAGAAAGAAATGTATCTTTCTCTTTTATCTTAAGAGCAAACAACTTTTTATGTATTTTAAACATTAATCCCTGTTCCTACGGCCTAAAACAGTCATGATTCTGTATATCTGGCTTGCAACATGGTGGCTGTCTTTCAAAGAAATAACAATGCTGCTGCTACATTAAGTCATCTGGGTTGGGTAGAACTGTTCTAGAACAAATTTTAAAATGTACTTTTTACCTTGAGAGGCCTGCCTGTCACTCACTTCCCTCGAATCAACAACTTCCACAACACTTATTTGTAGTGCGTCTTCCTGGAATAAAATAGAAAAGTCGAAAAATCACAAGCCACCATCTTTTTTCTGGTACTTTCGAAGAACTGCAGGATCCACCTTAGAAAGTGAACACTTTTGCTTAACTGCACAATGATGTCATGATTTGGGCTGGGCTGGCCACTGAAACAACAGACACTCTCTTTAACCTCTCTGCCTTCCCAGAGAAGGGAGAGAGAATAAGAGAGAGAGACTTACGGGTTGACAAGAAACTAAACTACTTTAATGAAATATTAATAATAAAAAGAAAATATAAGAATATCAATAAGAAAATAATGAAATATATACAATACATACAAAACCAGTATCGAGCTCCCAGGATGATGATCTTGTCACCAGCAAACACTGGGAAAGTCCCAGCTGGGAACTGAACTCAGCAACTAGATTCAGGAACACACGGATCGGGATCAAAGGCAGACGAACAGACAGAGTCCTCCTTGGATACCAGCCATTGAAGAAAGAGGCTGACTCCTTTGATCCCTCAGCTTTTATCCTGAGCATGAGGCAGATGGGATGGAACACCCTGTGGGTCAGTTTTGGGTCACCTGTCCTGTCCGCTCCTCCCCACTGGTGTGACCCCTCTACGCTTTTCTGCTTCCAACTCTCCAACTCTGTGCATAGCAAAGTTATCCAACTTTGGTTGTTACAGCAATAAGTATAAGCAGGAGCCTCTCTGCATCCCATTCCTTGGCATCAACTATAAACATCAGGTCTTATCACTCTGGTAGCAGACACTGTCTGAAAAATATGCCGTTAATTTCAGAGAGTGCAGTTCAGTTACAAGAGGCTTAACTGAAAAGTAAAATTACTGGAAAGGAAACTGGTTCTGTTCTTCCTCAAACCAGGGCAAGTGACTGTGTCATATGTGTTTAATTTCACTGCAAAACCAAGACTAGTGAATGTCTAAAAGTAATGTTCATCATCCAGGTCAGCCAATTTTATCCTGCTGAGTATTTTCTGGAAAAAAGTACCTGTCTTCTGAAAACACCAGTGAAAAGGGATCAGTGAGCATGGCAAACTCCTGACCTAGTCCCACATGGGAGGGTTACAGGTGCAGAAGGGAAGTAAAGCAAAAAGTAAGTACAGGGGTCCTCCAGAATAACCACAGTGTATTTTGCTCCTTCTCCCATGCTCATACACAGTTTTCCAACTGGGTAAAACTTTTCAACTCTAAAGATAAGTGACTAATCAAAATCTTCAGTGAAATTCACAGCAAGACACATTTGTAACCAAACATATTATCCTTCTATTCTGAAATGAAAAGACACTTATGTTTACTGTACTTCAGTGCAACCTTACCTTTACAGCAGAAAAACACGTTACACTTTAAACTCCTGTGGGCCATACCTGCTCAGAGCTGTTCTGGCTCCACACAGCTTCATAAGGAGGAGGTGGGTCCAAAGGGCAGAACACTTCAATGCCTTTGATTCGCGCTCCATAAATATGGGGCAATGGAATCACATCAGACCCAAGCATCCTGCAACAAACACCACCAAGCAATTCTGTAAGTACAGCTTTCCAGGTGCAGAAAATCATCATCGGCTACCGAATTCCAATGGCTTTCCCATGCCAGCTCAGATTTTGGGATCTCAGTCAGAGCTAATGAACTCGCCAAGAGCTGCAAAAGATTTTCCCAGAAGATGGCAGGAAATTGCTCCTTAGCAGGTGCCTCTCCAATATGTTCACCAGAGCTTCAAACGTCTTTGGGGAGTACTGTGCCTAGGAACTCGTTTCAGTTTTACTTCGCAGAGATTCAGTTTTGTTTCAAGAGATTCAAGTACAGGTGGTCATTCAAAATGTGATAGCCTAGCTCTGTTTTTTGTGAACTACTAAACTGTTCATTACAACCGAAATTGAAGATACTTTTGATCTCATGTTTTATGTTCAGATACAGCTGCACAGAAAAAGACAAACTTAAACTAAAGCCTATTTTTTTTAATGATGCTTGGGTAAGAATATTATAGTTGATCAATTCACAAAGGCTTGTATGAGGCAAATATATCTTATGGTTAACCTTACTTCTTACTTTTCAAAGAGCTCTCTGAAACCTTAAATACAGCAGAAATCCCAAAGACCTTTTGCTGTACCATCTTCCTCTTAGGAGGCAGCTCTGAGAGGGAAAAAAAATCAGAACAGTGCCTCAAGAAGCTCTTTTTGGCAAATGCTGATTTTGATAACATAACTTTATGTTACCCCATTAACATTTGAACAAAGTGTGGTGGTCGACAGCAGAGCTGCTGAGGGGACCTTCAGAGAAGTTTGTGACCCAAAGCGTCTCAGTTTTTCTCTACTTTTTATTACATTTTAAATTGCTGATTTGGTACTAAGCAGGAACCTCAAGCAATACACACAAGTCTACGTGTTTTGCTCTCAGGACCCACGTCAGGCTTACAGCTGTCACTAGTGGATGCAATCTCTCTACAAAGAAACATTACACAAGAGCAAGTCCTTCCTCCCAAAGGTTAGGGCTTCTCTGGACACTGGCTGGAGGGAACAAAGATGACTGAAAATTATTTTCTTGCAAGCTGAGAGGAAAGAGCAGAGTGAATGGAAATGCTTACGGAAAGCTGCTTATAGAGGAAAATAATAAAACTTCCAAAAAGAGAACAGGGGAGCACTTTTGTGAAAGGCTCCTTTCAAGGTAATGGAGGTAATGCATGGAGAAATTTGAGGAAAAGAAAGAACAGATTTTGATAACTGGTCATTGTTTTAATCTTAAAAATGAGGGAAATATAACACGTTAAAATAGTGTTTAATTTTAGCCTAATTCACCTGTCCCTAAAAGCTTCAGAATAATTTTGGAGTATGATGGAGACTGATGATCCATTGACATTACTTCTTCACATTTTTTCAGTATGTTTGTGCTGAGCTTACTTTCAATGTAGGCCACAAAATTATAAACTTCTTGAATCTTAGTTTTGTTTTTAAGCATGCCTAGCCTACCCAGCTCAGTCACACCTTGAAAATTAATGTTGCATCCAAGAATTATATCATATTAAAACTTATTACAGAACATGCAATTAGAAAAGCATTCCCCTAAGTCCCTTAATATAAAAGTCATTTCCAGGATGTGCACGTTTGTCAATCTGTTCTTTATTTCTTAATTTTTATGTAAACAAGGTGAATTCTTGTGTTAGACAAAAAGCCAGCAGCTTTTTGAAGTAGTAACACAGGAATGTAGGGAATATGAGTCAAAGGTTTTTAGGGAACCCCACTGCCAAGAGACTGCTCCAGACCGTGGGTAGCCTCTGTACTGCTGCTGGTAAGCAGGACACTGAAGGGGAAGGTACATCCTCGGCCACCTCTTGCCCACCTTCTGGACCCATACTTCAGCTAACAGCAGTCTCAGGGCTTCGGCCTCCTGGAAGCTTTAGTGTTTCAATAGCAGGAACACATTCAGTGGTTAAGAAACAACTGTCAGCAGCACATGGGTCCAATTTGAGACACATACTGAGTTTGAGAATACCTGGATAAGTACATTTGCATTTTGGCAAATGCCTTTAGTCCCCAAATGCTACTTCAAACTGGACTGAGGTAGATTACTAGACCCCAGGCAATTAGTTCACTGCCCCACATGGATCACCTCTTCCCTTAAATTCACATGCCTTATGACACTTTGTATTTTATTCTTCACGTGGAAGCTCCGCTGTAACTATTAATGTTGTTGCGTCAATCCTGAAAAATAACCTATTGCTATTTCCTTATTTACAGTTAGAGGCAGGAGTTGACCAGACATTTGTAATGCTAGTTTGTTTTTTCTACCACTAAATAAGACAAACGTAAACGTTTTCCCATGAACAAATGCACAAATCAATTAACTGGCTTTGCTAGCAGGTGCCTCTGGCTTTGCAATTTAAAGGGTTGACGAGAACGGCTACCCATTCCAAGTATGTCCTTGGCACATGTTTTGATCACCGCAGTGTTTCCTTTCTCAAAGGGATGTATCCGTTTTGGAGTCGCCCCAGGTGCAGCTTGCAGATGGTGGCTCACCACCCTGCGTGCAGTTCCTGTCACCCCCTGTTCACACAAAGGTGTTGGGTGGGGGTGCGTGGGAGCCTGGCACAGAACGCCAGGTCATGGACACAGCATGGCGTTCAGGGTACACACCAGGCAAGAAGGGGAGGGAGAAGTGCGAGAAGGCTGACTGAGAAAAGGCCCGGTCCCGTCTCAGCTGCTCTGCTGGACACCCTGTATCCAGCCTGGAGTGAGTCATACTTCCTCATCGGCCAAGAACGGAAATTCAGTCTGTCTGTTGCTTTAACTTCTGCACTGCTGTGTGACTACCCTGAGCACCTTGAAACAAGCAACCTGACTTCAGAAAGATGTCACCATCACTTAAATGTTATTATAAACAAGTTTTAACGCAGTCACGGGCAAGGTAGCTACCCAATATTAGACTGTAGAAGGCTTAAATATTGTTCAGTGGCCCACACTGTGCTGAAAACAGACAAAGAGAAATACTGCTGCTGGGAAAGAGATAACCATCCAGAATGACGTGCCAGACAAAGAACAACACCACCATTTTAAAGCAGGGGAACTGTGACAAGCATATCTCAATAAATACCTAATCTTCGAAAGAGATCATTATGCACACGATTCAGTTCTCATAAGTAGCTTGAACCAAGACTCACATAGGAGGTTTTTAGTAATGTTTGGAATTCAACCCCAGTCTTCAGTGGTTTAGATGTCTTTTTAATTCTAAAATCTATTCTTGTGCCATGTTACCATTTTGTATGTCATCCCAGGATCTGTAATTACCTCTGCAAGGACCACAGAGTCTTGAAAGTCATGCATGCTACTCCTCATGAAACAGTGAAATAAACTAAACAGTCCTGCACACTGCAAAAAGAAGGAGTTTTAAACAAAGAGTAGAGTGATACAGTCTGCCTGACCACTGTCGTTGTTTGGGCCGACTGGCCACAGAGGAAGATGACAGATGTTCTCCCCCACCTCTCTTCAAGGAGAGAATGGAAAGAGAGAAAGAGACTTACAAGTTTAGAAGAAACTAAACTACTTTAATGAAATATTAATAATAAAATAATAAAAATAAAATAATGAAACATATACAAAAATGTGTCAAGCTCCCAGGATGACAATCATGTCACCACCAGTCGCTGGGGAAGTCCCAGACTGGACTCAGTGACGGACAGGAACTGGATTCCAGATCTGGATTCAGGATCGGGATCAAAGGCAGATGAACAGACAGAGTCCTCCTCGGACACCAGCCATTGAAGAAAGAGGGCTGACCCTTTGATCCCTCAGCTTTTATCCTGAGCATGAGGCAGATGGGATGGAATACCATGTGGGTCAGTTTTGGGTCACCTGTCCTGTCCGCTCCTCCCCGCAGGTGTGACCCCTCTACGCTTTTCCGCTTCCGACCCTCCAAAGGGGCAAGTAACAAAGTTGGCTGCCCTTGGGTGTTACAGCAATAAGGATAAGCAAGAGCCTCTCTGCATCCCATTCCTTGGCATCAGCTACAAACATGGGTCTTACCACTCTGAGACTGAACAGTTTCTGCACGACATGCTGTTAATTTCAGCAGTTAGAAGAGGCCTAGCTAAAAAGTAAAATTACTGAACAAAATGGTCCTATTTTACCTCAAACCAGGACAAGCATCATGATATTTTATGTATAAACATGGTGTGTTCACAGCAGAATAATACGCCCCACCTGAGTCATAATCTAATAAACAAAGCTAACCTGCAAGTTGCTGTGAAGAGTGTATAACCACCTGCAGAATGAAGGATAACAAAGCCCACAAGTCACCACTGAATTGCAAGAAATACAGACACTAGCAAGTCCCAGTACAGCAAAATAACAAAGCTGATGTTTAATGGAGAAGCTACATGATTTTTAGCCCTATTCTTCTTCAGAACAACACAAACAAAACCCCACCAAATTTACATTTTCATGTTTCATAAGACTAATTATACCAAAGAAGGCAGCCTTCTGCAAACTCAAAATTTTCTGCACGTTTTTTCTTATTCACAAGAAAATTCATACAGCTATTATTTTATCCTCCTTCCCTCATCTTTGTAGCAACGAATTAAAAAAACGAAAGGGCAGGGGAAGAGATTACAGTGACTTATGACTATCTTCCTTCTCTTTCTGATACATGAACTCATCCTCCCACGTTCAATCTCCCTTCTCCTCCATCCCTCAGCTGCCACTGCAGAGCAACCCATCAATAACAGCAGGTGCAAACCCTGCCTGACTGCTCACACCCGAGTACCGAGATAACAGTATCTGCCTGGCAGTACAATCAAAATATACCCTTCAGTCAGCCCTAACTGCCAAAGAGGGAGAAGGGGAATCACTCTGGCAGGCTGCTATTCGGGGGTCTCTCGCACAAGCCGCGCCAAGAGGTTGCGCCTGGCTTTCCATCACTGCCCCGACCTGCTCCTGACAGCACTGTAAAAGGTTTCAGCCGTGTCAAATTGCAGTACTTCTCTTACACAGAAACAGGTCCCACAGAATCTAAAGTGAAGACCACAGAATTATACGCCTCACCCACACTGTATTTATGCTGCCTTCTAACTCGACAGGTTTTTTTCTTCCCTTTTTTTTTTTCCTAAAGTCACCAACCTTCTTCAGCTAATAACAGAAAATGGTCTTAAAAAATCCAAGAAGATTATGCAGTGTTTCCAAAGACACTAAAAACCAGGAAGAGCGTGTAGAGGCTTACCTGCAACTTGTTCGTGGAGTACAAGAATAAAAAGTTGCAAAATAGGAGGGAGGCGGCACAGGTGGGACAAAATCATCAGGATCCAAAACGTGATCTTGGTCTTCAATCTGAGATTCATCCTATTCAAGTGAAACTTCTGTTAAAAACCTTGCGAGATATAAAAAATTGCTGAACTGTGTAATCTAGTAATAGTGATAGTACCGCTGTTCATAGCGGGCAACACCTTGCACTCACTTACTATGCAGGATCTTCTCGTTGCAAAAATCTGTAAGTAATGCAGGGCAGCCGCTACCAAGCAAACTGTGGTGGTGAGAGCATTCAGGGCACAAAGAGCAAAGAGAACTTTCTGAAGAACATGAAGATTATGGAAATTAAAAGATTAAATCAAGGTATTTGTAAATGTCAAAATACTACTACTAATAAAAAAATAAAACAAAAACAAACACAGAAAACACAAGGATGACCGTGACAATTACTTCTTAGAAACATATGCAATGAAGTCTTCAGGTAATCTCCAAGATTAAAGTACTTTGCAAAAGCTTGTTTTGCCCTATTGTGTGCCCTGACAGAGAGATCCAGAAGGGTTTAATACTGCTCAGATAATCCATTTATTCATCCAAGAATTACAACCTTCCTCTTAACTTTTCTGTGGGAAATCCAGATGTGAGATAATCACCATTAAAGAAATGTTAAAGCACTTTCATATTTGAAGATGATGCTGTTTGGAAGTTGTATTTTTAGCAATTTGTAAGCCAAGAAAGGCTGAGAAGATCAAAAGACCAGTAAAGGCATCAAAACATTAGCTAAAATTTACAACATATTTACGCATGCAATCTTGTCTGAATTCAGCTGTAGTTCTGGTTGCATAAAACACAGAAAGCACAAGAACAGCATATTGTATCAGCAAGGCACTGGTCAAAACTCAGAGATGGAAAAAAACTGTTACAGGACTATAAAGAGCTTCTGACGAGTGTGGAAGACCAGAAAAATAACAGAATTTTTCACAGTAAACAGAGCAGTCACCTCAGCACTGCATTGTTGCACAAGTGTGGACATTATCAAAGCAGTCACATCAAGCAGTGTGCACAGGGTACCTTGAGAAGAAGGTGCGCAGCGCTGCAGGACTTCACATGGTATAGCTTCAGCGCAGTCTCTTCTTCTGTGCATTTAGTGAGATGCAATTCTTCACAGCACAAACAAATCTTGTTTTCACCTATATCCACCTTCAAAAACACAAAACTCCACTTTTTAATTTATCAGCTGTTTTATGCAACATTTTTACCTACATAATATAGAGTCTATATGTTAAACTATACCTCTGACAGCAAAGCAGACTGGAAATACAGGCTCATAAAATGAAATTTGTATAGTTTGGTACACCAATGATTCATGCATTATAAAGCCATATTATGCAAACTTCTTATTTGAAAGACAGTATTTCTGATAAGCTCAAGACATTTAAATACAGCTTAGTTGTAATAAAAGCTGCACTGATTACTAAGCAATTTTAGTATCCATGTTCCTTCAAACGCATAGCAGCCTGGAAACTCTTTCTTTGACTCATGTGTAAGCCACTGTATATTGAGCGTACACGTTTTCTTTGATTCATGAGTGTATTTTGCATCTCTATGGATGGAATGAAAACCCACAACTATAATTTCTACCCAGTCAAATCAGTAAGTTACATCTGTACACCATTGTTTTTATTTTTCAAATTAATGTTGTCATCTTAGTTTTCAAGTAGAAATTCAATGTTTCTATATCTACAGATAATTGGTTTTTTAGCTGCCAAACTCCCTAGAGCCACAGTGTCAAAGGTATTCCACCTACACATATCACTCTACAGAATAATTTATGACTTCAGGAATGCCTTTCAGCTGTACCCTATGCTTCCAACCACACAGGGCTTCGAAACTCCTGAAACATTTAACCATCTCATCTGGAATAACAACAGTTATCAGTGCTGCTTTGGTACATTGATATTAGATTGCTAAATGCTTGTAATATTGGACTCTCACCACAGTACACCTACTGGCATGTTAAGGAACCAACAATAGCTTTCTTGAAGCAAAAAATGACTGAAAATAAATATTCAAAGATCTTTCTATTAATCCTTAAAGTTCTTTAAGCCTTTACACATGATCATCTTCAATCAGCAACTGACCCTGTATCCTTCAATTTCAATTATTGCATGTTTCTGGTTCATAAATAGACATTCCTCTGCTTCTTATGACACCCATTTGAGAAAAATCTTTTTCATTCTGTCCTTTCTTGTGCAGACTGCTTCTTCCTCAAGTAGAAGTGTTCTGAAAAGCTAATATGATTTGACCTACCTTAGTTTTTTTCCCTCACAGTTCTTACTGTAAGGTATCAACACAAATTGTCCTCATTAGGTGAGGCAAACCAGGAAAAATAATCCCACCCACAGATTATACTGACTAACCTTTTTGTAGGTAGATCACCAGTACCCACTCAGACTTTTTTCAACAGTTTATCTTTGTCATATTACTATAAAAATCCTTTATGCTAGTTCTTAAATGACTATGATATTAAAATCAGTGTATAATGCTGGCAAGAGGGATTTTCTAAAGAAATATCTGAGATGCCCTCCTACATGGCCTCATAAAATTGCCTAGAAAAGCCTTGTACCAAATCAGCTGTGTCTTCAGACCCTGAAGACAGAGGTCAGCTCTCAATAAAGTCAAACAAAACCATTTCTGGGCTAAATATGCTCTTCTAATGAAGAGTAAAGCCTTTCAAAACATATTCTTTTGGGGTCTTCAGCTTTAGGAGCTGAACACCTTATGAAGACTCCAACTCAAAACACCAAGTGTATAGGAAGGCAGACAATAAAAATACTGATGTGGATTTCAGTGAGTCTGTTCACAATTTGACCTGCATCAAGGCCTGAAACAGAGTGGGTTTTTTACCCCACTACACTGTAGCTGCATTACTTGCATCTCTCCATTAGGCACATTTTTTGATTCCAGTACAGCAAGCTTATGTGGCGTGCTGTGAAGAAGTATATGTAAATCAGTACATCTGCTCACCAAATTGCATCTGGGTACACTGGACACAAACTGAACGCCTTGACATCCTAATATAAACCCAGCCAGGTTCAGCAGAACACAGATGATAGACAGCAGAATAAACAGGTTAGCCTGAAACAGCAAAACAAAGTTAACAGCAATGAGAACAGGATCACACACCCGACTCAAGGAACCTATGTCAGAGCAAATCCCACTCCCAAACTGAGGCTGGGAACAACACTCCCTTTCTTTTCAAAAATCCCCAAGATTTCAGTGCCCAAGGTGTCTTACTTTAACCCAGTAGATGGCTACTCCAAACACCTTTGGCTTTTCTCTCTCCTTATTCTGCAATAGTTATGCAGTAATAAAATACATGCCACTGTGGAAAAGTACAGGCAGCTGAAGGTTTTTCTAGTGTGCAAAGTATGATTTACAAGCCGTCTGACTTCCACTGTATGCCATGTCCTTCCACCAAGTTCATCTCTCAATGCATTTAGATCAGTGAGAAACCTAAAGAGGAAACATCTTAAAATGACATTCATTCTGCATGGAATTTCCCAAACTATTTTGCATCACAAATAAATGAAAAATATTTGTGACAATACAGTGAGGTCAGAGACACTTAAAAGGACTTTGGTTATATGATTTCATTTCTTCCTGGCTACTAAAACCAGAACACCTCCATTTATAAATTGGACAATATCTTCAGTTTCAGCAGCAGGAGTAACAGAGTACTTGAAAAAGGACAAGCAGAAGCAGTGGATAAAATGAAGTCCTACTTTCACATATGTCCTTACAATCTGCAATCTGTGCTTACATGAGACTTGGGATATGGATTTTAAACACATGTAAGAACCCCGACATCTGTTGGAGGGACAACACAGCAGGGCACAAGCAATCCAGGAAGTTCTTGGAATGCATTGACAACAACTTCTTTCTCCAAGCGGTAGAGGAGCCAACGAGGAGGGAAGCTATGCTGGACCTTGTCCTTGCCAACAAGGAGAGGCTGGTGGGAATGTCAAGCTCAAGGGTAGCCTTGGCTGCAGTGATCATGAAATGGTAGAGTTCAGGATTCTTAGGGCAGCAAAGCAGGTGAGCAGCAAGCTCACTACCCTGAACTTCAGGATAGAACACTTTGGCCTCTTGAGGGATCTGCTTGGTAGGGTTCCATGGGATAAAGCACTAGAGGGGAGAGGGGTCCAAGGAAGCTGGTCAGTATTCAAGGATCACGTCCTCCAAGCTCAGGAGTAATGCATCCCAACAATGAAGAAGCCAGGCAAATACGCCCGGAGGCCTGTATGGATGAACAAGGAGCTCCTGGACATGCTCAAAAGCAAAAAGGAGGCCTACACAGAGTAGAAGCAAGGACAGGTGGGCCAGGAGGAACACAGAGAAATTGTCCAAACAGCTAGAGATCAGGTTAGGCAAGGTAAAGCCCCAATAGAATTAAATCTGGCGAGGGACATCAAGGGCAACAAGAAAAACTTCTAGAAGTATGTCAGTGATAAAACGAAGACTAGAGAAGATGTGGGCCCTCTCCGGAACGAAACAGGAGACCTGGTGACCCAGGATATGGAGCAGGCTGAGGCACTCAACAAATTTTTGCTTCAGTCTTCACTGGTAAGGGCTCTAACCCCAGCACCCAAGTTGGAGATGGCAAAGGCAGGGACTGGGAGAATGAACTGCCCACTAATAGGTGAATATCAAGTACAAGACCATGTTAGGAACCTGAAGGTGCACAAGTCCATGGGACCTGATGAAATCCATCTACAGGTCCTGAGGGAACCATCAGATGACACTGATAAGCCCCTTTCCATTATATTTGAAAAGTTGTGGCAGTCTGGCAAAGTTCCCACTGATTGAAAAAGGGGAAATGTAACCCTCATTTTCAAAAACAGTAAAAAGGAAGACCCAGGGAACTACAGGCTGGTCAGTTTCACCTCTATGCCTGGCAAGATCATGGAGCAGATCCTCCTGGAAACTCTGCTAAGGTACATGGAAAATGAGGGAATGACAGCCAACATGGCTTCATCAAAGGGCACGTCAGGCCTGAAAAATCTGGTGGCCTTCTATGACAGGGTTATAGCATTGATGGATAAGGGGAGAGCAACTGATGTCATCTACCTGGACATATACAAAGCATCTGACACCATCCTACACAGCATCCTGGTCTCTAAATTGGAGAGACACAGATTTCATGGATGGACCACTCAGTGGATAAGGAATTGGCTGGATGGTTGCACTCAAAGAGTTGCGGTCAACAGCAAAATGTCCAAGTAGAAACCAGTGACGAGTGGTGTTCCTCAGGGGTCGGTACTGGGACTGGTGCTGTTCAACATCTTTGTCAGCAACATGGACAGTGGGATTGAGTGCACCCTCAGCAAGTTTGCCAACGACACCAAGCTGTCTGGACTGGTTGACAGGCAGGAGGGGAGAGATACCATCCAGAGGGACCTGGACAGGCTTGAGAGATGGGCCCATGCCAACCTCATGAAGTTCAATAAGGCCAAGTGCAAGGTCCTGCATGTGGGTTGGGGCAATCCCATGCACAAATACAGGCTGGGCGGAGAATGGATCAAGAGCAGCCCTGGAGAGAGGGACTTGGGGGTGTTGGTTCATGAGAAGCTCAACATGAGCCAGCAATGTGCACTTGCAGCCCAGAAGGCCAACCGTATCCTGGGCTGCTTCAAAGGAAACGTGGCCAGCAGGCCAAGCGAAGTGCCCCTCTACTCCGCTCTCATGAGACCCCACCTGAAGTACTGCATCCAGCTTTGGAGTCCTCAGCACAAGAAGGATGTGGACCTGTTGGAGCAAGTCCAGACGAAGACCACAAAAATGATCAGAGGGCTGGATCACTTCTCCTATGAAGACAGGCTGAGAGAGTTGGGGTTGTTCACTCTGGAGAAGAGAAGGCTCCGGGAAGACCCTATATCAGCTTTCCAGTATCAGAACGGGGGTCTACAAGAAAGCTAGAGGGGGACGTTTTACAAGAGCATGTAGTGATAGGACGAGGGATAATGGCTTCAACTGGAAGAGGGTAGATTTAGATTAGATCTCAGGAAGAAAATCTTCACTATGAGGGTGGTGAGACACCAGAACAGGTTGCCCAGAGAAGCTGTGGAGATCCCATCCCTGCAAATGTTCAAGGCCAGGCTGGACGGGGCTTTGAGCAATCTGGTCTAGTGGGAAGTGTCCCTGCCCATGGCAGGTGGGTTGGAACTAGATGATCTTTAAGGACCCTAAGCCATTCTATGATTCTATGAAGAACTTTTCCTGTCCCAATTCATACATGCCAAATTTTTTCTGTACTTCAGGAGAGAGTACTACAGGTAAGACTACTACTCTGGAGACAAATAAAAATAACAGTTTCCTCTCCTGACATGTTTAAATTTTAGGCATTTAATCCTGCAAAGCAAGTATCATGTCTTTGATGTCCAAAAGAATCCTTGTTAATAACAATCTGCTCACTCAGATTCCTTTGTATCAAAATGGCCTAAATTAAAAATGCAGGAGATGACAAAAAGCTGAGGAAGAGAAGGAAATCATGAGGGACATGGCCTTAGTTCTGCTCCAGATAGCTTTACAGCAGATCCAGCAACAAGACTTCCTAAACATGCGGAAAGACAGCAATCACTTTCCATATTAATGTAGCTGACGTACCATGGTTAGGTACTTAAGACCAAAAATACATCAGAGCTGTTGTACAAATTATGACCCTGTTTACTGAGGTTCACGGAAAAATAATCACTCCTGAATGGACACAAGCCAAAGAGCATTACTGTGCAAGCTCATTCCTTAAATTACAACATCTCATTACCAGTAGACTTTACAGAAGCTTGACCATAACATTATCACACAAGGTAGGTTTTAACCTCAAAAAAACAGTAATTAAAGTAGCTATTAGTACTTCTCTGAAGAGGATTTGGACTATTTTGTGTTCAACATACTGAGAACAATCAATATTAAGAGGAACAGTATTTTCTCCTAGCTTTATAAATATCATAAAACCACAGATCAGAGTTTTATAACGTTGGTAAGCACTTTAAGTGCCATTTCTTTTCCTGTACAAACAGAATTTAATAATATTTTTTGAAATTAACTACTTGATCGGCACTCAAATGAATCAATATCACTTTTTATGCTTTTATCTAGATTATCTCAGTTACCTTTTTGATTAAAACTACTTTGAGAAAAAGTAAATTGGTAGACACAGGTATTTAATACAAAGAAAGCTTTTCATCTATGTTCAACACAGGGCACATAAAACTGGCTAATTTCAGTTGACAAAGTGAAATAGAAGCTGTTTCAACATAAAACATCTTTATAGTACAAGTCTCAAGAAATTATAATAAGGAAAACAAGAAGTACATTGGTCCTCTTTCAACTGATGAAGAAACGGAGGTCCTGAGCAAAGAAGTTACTTGGCCAAAGTAATGTCAAGACAGATTAACAAAAAAAAAGTCAAATGCACATATCATGTTTTCTCCTCTGGTACAGAATTTTCTCCTTCGGTACAGAAGCTGCAATAGAAACAATCCAGTATACAGCTATATAAAAAGTTATATATAAAATCCAGAATCCTAACGTAATGGTCTACAAAATCTTGAATAAAAAAAATAATAATAATAAAAAAATCACAGTTTTTTCTAAAGAAATACATTATAAATCAAAGAACAAACAGGAACGCTTATAAATAGACAAAACAAGGACGATAATTTCTAAATTTAATGTTCTAATAAATTCTACCATACAAAAATGAGATCTTGATCTGTTTATTATATGTATAGTCTTTTTTTGACTGCATAACATAATATTCAGACAATCCCATTGAAGAGGCAGAAGATAAAAATAATTCTTCTACATACAATCTAAAACACTACCATAATCTGAACCATAACATTTGCTACTACGTATCCGATAGTGGACAAGAGAATATATCATACTTTAGCATCAAGAGAAAAAATCCTTTTTCCTTTTACTCCATCACTGGTCAGCATTTTCACAGAACCACTGAGGTTGGAAAGGACCTCTTGAGACCACGTAGTCCAATCCCCTGCTCAAGCAGGGTCATCTACAACAGCCTGCTGAAGACCTGTCTAGTTGGTTTCGAGTATCTCTACAGATGGATACTTCACAACCCCTCTGGGTAACCTACACCATTTTTTTACCATCCTAACAGTAAAAAAAAGTTGTCTTCTGCGTTCAGATGGAATCTTCTATTTTTTCAGATGTGCCCATAGCCTCTTGTCCTGTCAGTGGGCACTACTAAGAAAGGTCTAGCTTCCTCTTCTTCATTCCCTCCCATCAGCTACTTATAGAGATGGAGGAGATCCCCCTTGAGCCTTCTCTTCTCCAGGCTGAACAGTCCCAGCTCTCTCAGCCTCTCCTCAAAGAGGAGATGTTCCAGTCCTTTCATCATCTTTGCAGCCCTTCACTGGACTTGCTCCAGTATGCCCTTGTACTGGGGAGCCCAGAACTGGACACGGCACTCCAGGTGTCGCCTCACCAGTGCAAGGGGCAGGGAAGGGTCACCTCCTTTCACCTTCCGGCAAGTCTCTGCCTAATGCAGCCCAGGACACCATTAGCTGCCTTTGCAACAAGAGCACTTTGCTGTCTCATGGTCAGCTTGTTGTCCACCAGGATCTCCAGGTTCTTCTCTGCAGACCTGCTTTCCAGCAAGTTGTTCCCCAGCATGTACTAGTGCCTAGGGTTATTTCCCTGCACAGGTAGGACTTTGCATTTCCCCTTATTGAGCTTAATGAGCACACTCAGCACACTCTCCACCCTGTCCAGATCCCTCTGAATGGCAACATTTGGTGTATTGGCCATTCCTCACAGTTTTGTATCACCTGTGAACTTGCTGAGAGTGCACTCTGTCCCATTGTACAGACCATTCATTAAGCTATTAAGCAGTATTGGCCCCAGTTATCCACCCCTACGGCACAACACTGCTGACTGGCCTCTGGCTCAGCTTTGTGCCACTAATCACAACCCTCTGGGTCCAGTCAGTCAGCCAGTTTTCAATCCACCTCACTGTCCACTTACCTAACATGTACTCTGTCAGCTTATCTTATAAGATGTATTCTCCTGCAGATGCAAATTTAAACCTCTTCTGCATCCCTACCCACCTACAAGTAAAAACAGGTCTCCCAGTGAAAGAAGATCCCACCCACAGGTAAGCCAGAAGGAAAGTACTCCTCAACTTAGAATAGACAGGCAAAAGCAAACACGTTATTTTAAAAGCCAAAACAGAGGTAACTAGTCTTAACTGCAGAGATAAAAATGGAAACAACTCAAATTATGGCTTTAGTTTGGCTCACAGCCCTCATCTTCTGAGAATTAGATACACATGGACTGTGAACAGCTGCAGAAAGTCTTGAGGAACACTTATATGAATTAAACTATAGGAAAGCAAAGCGTATTCCAATGTTAGACACAGTATTTGCTAGTGTCTTGCATGGATGGTTTCTTCCAGGTAAAAAGTCATGCACTTTGAGGGCTCAAAGTTTATGCAGCTCTGACCCTATCATTTATTCTGCATGGGTAGACTGCTTGCTGTCCTGCTGCTGCTGCTGCCGCCACTGAAGCTAATACCTAATACGGAGGGGAATGGCTTTCCCTTTAATACGCACACACAGGACTGATGCTCAAGCAGGCACTTAAAAAGTAAATGAAAGAAAAACATTTGCTCCACAATCATCAACTCTTATATCCGTTTACATCCTACATATATACCTTATAAACATCTTTCTAGGAAAAGGCAAGTCAGTGTATTAATTTTCCATATACACAGCAGCAATAGCAATAATTAAGACTTGATTATGGGACCTTAATAATTTTCTGTCAGTTGTGAGAGTATTTATTGTACCACATGGAGACTTGCAGCACAACTGACAAGAAAAGCCACACAGAAATAAAAGACAAACTAATTAATTTAATAAAAAAGTCACATACTTCAAATGCAGCATTAAAACACCCTATATGAATGAGATAATAATTTATTTTTATGCTGAAAAAGCTTTTTAAAAAAAATCAGAAGAGACCTTACTTTTACCTGATTATAAAGGCTAAAAGCTTCTCTAAAGGCTTTTCACAGTCTGACACTTAAAAAGATATTTCTTTTTATTTGCTTATATTGACTTTAAAACCTGTGTATGAATACCATTTATTGACTTAATGGCAGAGAGCTGCATGTGAGCCAAGATGTTAACACTGAGCTATTTTTCTTCTAAAATCCAAACACGCACTACTACGGTAACTCTCACCAAAGCCAAATGACTTTACTTATTATGAAGCATATGGACAGTGAGAGATTTTTTTTGCAGGGTTGGGATCATGACATGCAGCTCCTGTTCACAGTGCTTTATACTGTTACTACCAGGGCTAAAATTTAAGAATGTCACTTCACTAGCACCAGAACTAAGTATTTTGGTCTAAACATTAAATTTTAGCTAAATCTATGCAAATTAGTCAAGGTGCAGATATCAGATATCAAGAAGGCAGTAGCTAGTTCTAAGAATTTTCATTTTAAAGCTGCTGAAACATACTTTTCTTCTAATAAAACTTTTCAATTAAATAAAAGGTTTGCTACAAATTTATTCTTCAAAAATTTTCAAGGTTTTAAATAAATACTTGAAATCCATAAGCTTTCTGTTTTCCAATGAAGATCTGTAAATTTTTGTCATAAAACCAAAAATATTAACTTTCAAGTTAAAAAAAATTAAATGTTTCCACTAAAAATTTCAAAACCTTACATTACCACACAGTAAAACATGAGAAGCCTCAGATTGAATGACTCACGCTGCACATGCAACTTGGACTTTTCTGAGTCAAACCCCAGAAACCTTTCCATGAAAACTGACAACGTGTGTGAACACAAAAGCTGGCAGGCTAGCTAACAGCGGAACCACAAAGCACCCAATGTAGCTGAAAGCCAGAGTTGCATTCACCCAGCCTGCATCCGCTCTGTTAATTTCTTGATCCCGTGCATCTGCAGGTACCAAACTGCTCCCCAGCGCTTGCAGCTGTCCCAATTACACTCTACCCAGCGTAACGGTCTGGTATCTTCCTGCACGCTTGCACTCCTGTCACGTTTCATGCAATCACAGCTAAATCTTCTCTTTAGCAGTAGAACTCAAGCACCAAGCAGCCACCAGAAATGTGCTTAACTTGGAGTCTTTGTTACAGTTGGTGAAAAAAAAAAAAAAAAAAACAACATGCCACACAACCAGAAAACCTCCCAAAAACCACACTTCACAGGATTGCAAGTAATTTGTACATGACTGGAAAGGAAAGGATGCTTCACTAGCAGAATGCTTCTGCATTTAGCAAAGCACGTGTGGCTCCAGGCAATACCTGGGAATATAACATAAACTCACAGTGTGTTGGCTAATCCAAACTGTTATACAAGTAAAGACAGAGGCTAATACAGCAAGCATGGCCTATCGAAGATGTGAATTACCCGCAATGCATATGCAACTAAATGAAAGAATTCCTTCAGTCAAAAGTTCCTTCAGTCAAAAATAAGATTTAAAGCCCTATGAAAGGAAGGAGTTTAGGAGCAGAGAGGAAGGAATCAGCTTTTGTACGAGTAGAGAGTAACATTGAGCCCAGAACGGTTGAGAGTCAATACCCAAACAACTTTGTGGGAGGGAAAAAACTTCCCTTTCCCCATTAAATACATTCAGACAGGTATGCACAGGAAGAAGCTTCTTCTCTGGAAGAAAAATCAGCTTCAGAGCATAAGCATTACAAGCTGATTTCCGAAGTCAGCTGACAACTGAAACCCAGAACAGAAAAGCCTCAGACAACTAAAAGCAAGGTAAGATTTCCAAGCCAAGGCTTCTCAGCAGCTGTACTGCTGAAGGCCAAGCCTTCCCTGAAAGAACATCCCTCAGAGGATATGTTTATAATTTGATTTTGCCTTGCAGTACCCTGTCTCTGGGGCCTATTATTTACCTAGTATCTTTCCATGCTATAACACCTCCTGGGTAGCAAAGATCAACAAATGTAGCTCTCAATTTTATTTAGTAACAGGTCTTATCACAGCCATCCCTCTTCAAGACTGGTTTCTGCTCACAGATGGTGCTACTAAAGGTCCACTACAGCTGTAATTAATATGTTTCCCTTCATTTCTCCTCTCCAGGGGAAGAACACGATCAAACAAAACACAGCAGCTCTCTCTGCCTTCAAGACCACATCCCATCCCCAGCTCCTTTCTCATGACATCCCAGCCCTGTGCTTTTTCCAAGCACCAGCCTTGCCATCACAGGAACAAACAACAGTTGGGTTGCTTTTCCCCATGACCAAGGCCCCGTATTGAAGCAGCAGCCATAGGACAGCCTGGCCGTTCACGAACAAACAAACCCAGACAGTGAGAATTCATCACCTAAAGGGGGAAGATGGAAAGAAATGTTTTGTGAGCCAAGACATCACTCTTTTACTGGAGGAGCTAGACTGCTGCCATGCAAAGGAGCTGCAGGCAAATGGGTGTACTCCAGCAGGTTTCAGAGATGAAAATCCTGAATCCTGAAATTCCAAATCAGAGCAGCAAACAGTTTTATTTTAGAAAGAATTCACATTTTTAAAGGGGGCCAAGATAAACATGAATTGCATTATACAATGCCTTAAGTACTGCAAACTGACAATCAAAACAAAAAATAAGATATTACAGAAAGTCACAAGAAACAGCATTACCATGTTCTTAAGCATAAGCCCTACCATAAACTGCTCTGAGGACCAGCACCTCCTCACGGACAAATTCTGTGGCACTCACCAGTCCTCATAATTCTGTTAAAGACCCAGCTGTGGGAAGGAGAGAGGACTAAATGATGGAGCTCAACAATCTACCCTTAATTACAGCCTAAGTGATACATCTGAGAGCTTTTAGTACACACCATGATAAATCTAGACATAATTATCCAATTTGAGCTGAAAACAAAGCTATTTTGAGGAGTTTGGATGCATATGAAGAATTCCAGTGGGTATCTGCACAATTTGAAGAAATTATGAAACTGAACTGAGTGACTGAAAACAAACTGAAAAAAGAAAGATGAGAAGAGGTCCTTCCTTATGAACAAGAGAGCACTTGTAGAATGAGACATAACTATATATGAAAAAGAATAACAACCACTTAATGCCACAAACTTCACACTTCAACTGTTGAGCACAGTCCAAAATCTCTGCATAAAGACAACTAAATGCTGACATAAGTTGCTGCAACATAAAACATGGTAATTGGTATCACTCCTCAGATTTCTGGCATGGTTCTAGCACAGGTACCCAACACGCTAAATATCTGGGTTCAATAGCAATCGTATGTGCAATCAATCCTTTCCACCAAGCTCACTTGCTGCATAAAGGCATTTCTACATCTGGCACCTTCTTGAGTTAAGGGCTGTCAGGGAGACAGCTGTGCGATCTGTGCTTCCTTCACAGCAGGGAGGTGGCTCTGTGCAGGCAAGGGGAAAAGGGATTCAGTCCAGAATTCGGGAGAAGAATCCATTAGAAGTGTATTTACAAGAAATAAGTGCAAAGGGCCTTGCATAAGGAGTAAAAAGGGGAGGGCAGTGACAGCTAGAAAAGGGACATGGTTTAGCTCCAAATGCATTTTATAGTTTTAGTTATGAATGTCGTAACTCTAAGCCACGGCTGTATAAGGAGTTCCATTGCTCAGGTATTTAGGAAACTCGCTTTTACAACTCATACAACTCCTCATAACTTCCAAGAAAAAATGTTCAAGTTACTAGAGGGCAGATACAATAGAAATTTAGCCCAAAATAAGTATGCCCACAGAAACTAACAATATGTCCTTGATAGACTGTAGCTAGTTCAATGCGTAATTTCCTTTGCCTCATTAAATGTTTAATGCTAATTTCCTTTTTTGCACGTAGAATAGAATATTTCAGTTGGAAGGGACCTACAACGATGATCTAGTCCACTGAGCCTGACCACTTCAGGGCTGGCTGAAAGTTAAAGTATATTATTAAGAGCATTGTCCAAATGTCCCTTAAATACTGACAGGCTCGGGGCATTGACCACCTCCCTAGGAAGCCTGTTCCAGTGTTTGGCCACCCTACCAGTAAAGAAACATTTCCCAATGCCAAGTCTGATCTAACCTGGCTTTCAGAAAAATCAGATCTCTATAAAATACCCATACAGATAAGAAAAAAAATACAGGTTCATAGAATCGCATAATCATAGAATAACCGTGGCTGCAAGGGAGTTCAGGAAGACTCTAGTGTATCCTCCTGCTCAAAGAAGGGTCAGCTATGAGATCATAGCAGGCTGCTCAGGGTTTTAATCAGTCTCATCTCAGAAACTTCCCCATCTGCTGCACAACATCCCTGGGCAATCTGCTCCAGCACTTGACTGTCCTAAAGATCATTTGATATAAATGAAAGGATCAGGAAGAGTTTAGTGCTTTCATATTTAAGTAAAACTAGGAAGGGCCCCTAAAGTTTATACAAAGGACAATATGAAAGAGTGAAAGAGCTACAACAGACAAAAGAAAACTACAGCAGCACGAAACAGCACAGAACACAGGCAATACAGAAACAGGGAGCACTGTGCAAGCCTCAGGCATTTTGAGACAGATGGCATTTACGTTTATTTTCATTAAAATACGGTCCTTCCAGATTGGAAGTCCCAGACACCAAGCTCCTCTTTCTATCCACAGAACTGGTAAAACACTTGCTTCGCTCTGCCTGTGCTAACCAATGCACCACTGAGAAATAGCAATTCATCCACAGCTCACACATTTGATCCTTGGTACTCCTCACTGATGACAATGAGGATCCTGAACAAGAGCTGCATGAAAATAAAACAACTGCTTTGGCCTGGAAGAAGTCTTCAGAAGTGACAGTAATGCAAAAAAGAAAAGAAAAAAAAAAAAAAAAAAAAAAAAAAA
>VFFE01007972.1:516485-530118 GCA_008921705.1 Burhinus oedicnemus
TGATGAATATGGGGAACAGGACTGGACCCAGTACTGACCCCTGGGGAACACCACTTGTCACAGACCTCCAACTAGACTCTGTGCCACTAAGCACAACCCTCTGAGCTCGATCTGCCAGCCAGTTTTCAATCCACCCCACTGTCCATTCATCCAACCCACACTTCCTAAGCTTGCCTATGAGGATGCTGTGCGAGACAGTGTCAAAAGCCTTGCTGAAGTCAAGGTAGACAACATCCACTCCCCTCCCCTCATCTATTCATCCAGTCACACCATCATAGAAGGCTATCAGATTAGTCAGACATGACTTCCCCTTGGTGAATCCATGTTGGCTACTCCTGATAACCTTCTTTTCCTCCAGATGCTTTGAGATGACACCCAGAATGAGCTGTTCTATCATCTTTCCAGGGATGGAGGTGAGGCTGACTGGTCTGTAGTTTCCCAGGTCTTCCTTCTTGCCCTTTTTGAAGACTGGCGTGACATTGGCTTTCCTCCAGTCTTCAGGCACCTCGCCTGTTCTCCAGGACCTTTCAAAGATGATGGAGAGTGGCCCAGCAATGACTTCTGCCAGCTCCCTCAGCACTCACGAGTGCATCCCATCAGGACCCATGGACTTGTGGATGTCCAGTATACTTAAACTGATCTCTACCTTGATCCTCCTCAACCAAGGGAAAGTCCTCCTTCCTCCAGACTTTCTCTGCTACCTGTGAAGTCTGGAACTCCTGAGGGCTGGCCTGAGCAGTAAAGACTGAAGCAAAGAAGGCATTCAGTAACTCCGCCTTCTCTGCATCATCTGTCACCATGGCCCCTGTCTCATTCAATAGCGGACCCACATTTTCTCTAGTTTTCCTTTTGCCTCCGATGTACTTGAAGAAACCCTCCCTTGTTGACCTTGACATCCCTTGCCAGATTTCATTCCAAGGAGGCCTTGACTTTCCTCGTTTCTTCCCTGCATGCTCTGGCAGCGTTCTTGTAATCTTCCCAAGTTGTCAGTCCCTTCTTCCACGTGTTGTAAACTTCCTTCTTCCACTTGAGCTTTTTCAGAAGCTCCCTGCTCAACCATGCAGGTCTCCTGCTTTCCTTGCCTGATTTCTTGCTCTTAGGGATGCACCGATCCTGAGCTTGGAGGAGGTGATACTTGAATATCAACCAGCTCTCTTGAGCCCCCCTACCCTCTAGAGCCCTAACCCATGGGATTTCTCCAAGCAGTTTCTTGAAGATATCAAATTTAGCCCTCCTGAACTACAAGACAGGGAATCAGAGACAGACGACAGGGAAGGAATTGAGAAACATTGCCTGGGCATGCAAGGGTAGTGTCAAAGAGGCTAGTGCTTAGCCAGAATTCAGGTTTGCAAAAGATGTCAAGGGAAAGAAGAAGAGTTTGTTTCTGAATGGGGCAGGTGATATCGAAGCAGCGGACACAGGTAAGGCAATGGTACTCACTGCCTTCTTTGTCATCACCAGCAAGGTCTGTCAGGACTCTGCACCTTGTGATGGGGCTCAAGGAGAGATGAGGAGTAAGGGATGAAGACTGAGACAGGGAATGATTTCAAATACTTGATCCACACAAGTCCCTGAGATCTGATAGGCTGCACTTGAAGATGCTGAGGGAGGTGGCTGATGTTCTTACAAAGCCATTCTCCATCAGCTCTGAGAGGCTGTGGATAATGGGGGGCAGGTGGTGTGTGTGTGCTCCCAATAACTGGAGGAAGGCAAATGTCACACACATCTTCAGAAAAGGGTAAAAACTAACCTGAGGAACTACAAGCCAGTTGGCATCCCTTCAATCCCTAAGAACATCATGGGGCCAGGCATGTTCTTTGTCTGGGCACATGGAGAAGACAGTGACTGAAAACAGTAAGCATGGATTTATTAAATATAAGTCATGCCTGAGCAACCTGATCCTTTTCTATGGTAAAATTACTGGATTTGTAGGTAAGGGAATGTCCTGGTTTGAGTGACACAGGACTAATTTAGCTTCTAATGCTTGGGAAAACTGCACTTTTAGAAGACTCTAGTGTCTGAATTTGTGAAAATATTTACTCTACAGCCAGCTATGGTGTGTGGGTTTCAAGGTCTCAGTGTTCTTGAGCTTGCCAGGTGCAGGCACGAGGAGGAGTGAGACCTGGGCACTTGACCCAAGCTGGCCAACAGGATTATTTCATAACATGAATGTCACATTCAATATAAATTAGAAAGTTTGCTGTGAAGTGCTCTCTCTCCCTTAATGGCTGCGATCCAGAGAACTTCTTTGCCCCCATGCCAGACCCCTGAGCCCTTCCCTTCCTCCGAAAGCTGTAGCACTTGCAGTGTCCGACATTTGCTGTCCACTACTGGGAGTGCACAGCTTCCTGCTGATAGAATGGGCTGAGTATAATCCTTGTATATTTTATATTGGTATTGGGATCACTATTGGTTTTTTAGTGTTATTAATGTTAATTATCTAGTCTTATTATTAAATCTGTTTATATTTCAACCCCCAGGTTTCCTTGTTTTTTTCCCGATGCCCCTTCCTGGGTGGGGAGGGGTCATCGGGTGATAGAATAATTGTCTAAACGACAATAAATTGTTGTGGGTTTCTCAAACCATAATAGGGAAGTGTAGTGGATGCCATTTACCTCTACTTCAACAAGGCTTTTAACACTGTCTCCCACATTATTCTTGTATGGAGGTTAGGATATTACAGTCTGAAGGGGAGAACAACTACATGGGTAGAAAGCTGGTAGAAAAAATGGTCTGGCTCAGAGGGTCATGGTCTGACCCTCAGGTCATACCCTGCCTGGAGGCCTCTACCAAGAGTGGTTCTGCAGCAATCTTTCATGGGACTGGTCCTGTTCAACATCTAAGAAGAGTGGATGGAAGGCACTCCCATCAAGTTTGGAGATGACAACAAATTGGGAGCAACCAACCAGCTGATATGGTGGAAGGCAGGGCTGCCATTCAGAGGTACTTGGACAGGTGGGAAGAATGGACCAACAGGGACCTGAAGAAATTCAGCAAGGACAAATATGGAGTCCTACACTGGAAGGGCAGAGCCCGGCAGTGACACAGGCTGGGGCTGGTGGGGCCAGGGAGCAGGTCTGAGGGATGGCTCTGGATGCTGGTGGACAGCAAGCTGAGCTGGGGCCATCCATGTGCCTGCATAGCAACGAGGACAAGTGGTGCTGGGGGTGGTGTGAGCAGAACATGGCCTTGAGACCCAAGTGAAGGGTTGTCACTTCTCCTTAGCACTTGTTAGACAACATCTAGATACTGCATCTAGTTTGCTGCCCAGCAGTCCAGGAAAGATGCTGATAAACTGGAATGAGTTCAGTAGAGAGGGAATCACGGTAGTTGTGGGCTGGAGCACAGGACCTGCAAGGAGAGGCTTGTTTGGAGAAGAGACAGCTTTACCGAGACCTGTATGTGCAGTTCCCCTGCATACACAGGGAATGGACTGAGGAGATAGAGCCAGGGTCCTCATAGTGGTGTGTGGTGGGAGTGTGAGAGACAACAGGCATAAGTTAAAACCAGACAGGTGCAATCAGGGTATAAGGAGAAACTCTTTCCCTGTGAGGGTAGCCCAGCTGTGGAACCAGGGCCCAGAAAGTCTGTGTACTCTCCATCCTTGGAGGTTTTCAAGCCCTGATTGGATAAAGCCTTGAGCAACCTGGCCTGAGCCCAGAGGTGGTCCTGCTCTGGGCAGGGGGTTGAACTGGAGACCTTCTGCAGTCCCTGCCAGTATGAATTGTCCTGTGATCTCATGAGCACTGAACTGAAGGTGCATAGAGACTACCTAGATCTAGAATACCCTGTTCATTTCTTCTAACTTCGAGAAGGTTCAGAAAAAAACCACATGAAGTTAAACAGCTTCTGTTCACCATTTTGTTACCTCACTCATGTTTATCCTGGAAAAAATATCAGCCACGGAAGTGAGAGTATAGCTATATAACTAATGACAACATGGGACCTATGTAGAATGATCCCTAGTGTTGATACAAGCTAAAATACTACCTGGTTGACAATGGAAACTGATTGTCTGGAAAACCATTTCTTTCCCCTACTTTGTAACTGGTAGAGGTTTGGTTTTCCTTTCCCTTGGCTTCTCTATACTTTTACTTTCACCTCAAGACACTTATTGACTGAAATTTCAGCAGTCTTGGCACCTGGGAATGCAATTGAGTTGTCCAATTCTGCTTCTCTGATGAGGTTCTCACCATGTAGGAGACCACTGGAGGAAGTTCCTACATGTTTCTCAAACAGAAATTCTCATCTTCCGTTCAAACATGTCTACTCTTTGGGACTTCAAGCCATATAAGCAGGTGAGCTTTTAAACAGTACTTGTGCCAAATAGTTTGGAGGAAAGAAAATGTCATTCTTTAGTGGCCAACCTGTTTTCAGTTATGAACATTTAGGAGCAATTAGGAGGAAGATAGCGAGCTATCCTTTACCTGTGCCCCGTGAAGTTTTTTACACACCCACACAAGCGTTTGACAGGATTTGCTGATAAAAAACACTCCATGGAATCAGATCTCATCTGCTGTGGCAACTCCTCTTTCCACGCTGCTTCCTCCCTTGTCTATCCCCTTCACCCACCTTTGGGCCTTCCCCAAGACATCCTGGGATGAGCCTTATATGTTTCCACAAGCCCCTGAGCAACATTGTGCCCTGCAACATTTGGGCACCCGCAAGCATTCTTGTTCTGCATCCTGTAAGGACTCCCGCAGCCCTGCGTGCAGTGACCCCCTTCAGCCTGCAAGGCCCCTGCAGAGTGTTCCTACAGGTGACCCATCTCAGCTGTGCAGCAGAAAAGGACACAGGGGGAATGGTGGACAGCAGGCTGAACATCATCCAGTGCTGTGCCCTTATGGCAAAGTCGGCCAGCAGTGTCCTGGGCTGCCTTAGGAAAGAGGAGTGTCGCCCGCAGTTCAAGGGAGCTGATCCTTCCCCTCTCCTCAGCACTGGTGAGGCAGCTGCTGGCATACTGTGCCCACTTCTGGGCTCCCCACTACAGAGAGACATGAATCTACTGGAAAGCATCTAGCTAAGGGCTGGACTAAGGTAATGAAGGGAGTGGAGCATCTCCCATAAGAAAAACAGTGGAGACAGCTCAGATTGCTGAGCCTGGAGAAGAGAAGGCTCAGGGGAAACTCATCAAGGTCTCCAGATATCTGAAGGGAGAGTGTAGCCTGAAGCCAGGCTCTGGCCAGTGGTGCCCAGAGAAAGAGGAAGAGCAACAAGCTGAAACGCAGCACATTCCTCAGCATGAGGAGATACTCCTTTACTGTAAGGGTGACTGAGCACAACAGTATGTTGCCCAGGGAACTGGTGGACTCTCCATCCTTGGAGACCTTCAGACCTTCAAAAGCCATCTGGACAGGGTCCTGGGCAACCTGCTCTACATGAACATCCTTGAGCAGGGACCTTGGACATGGTGACCTCCACAGGCCCCTTCCAACCTCAACCATTCTGTCGTCTGACAGGCTTTCCCTCCAGTGACAAGGGGCAGGTCATTCTCCCCTCAGAGGAGCCCTCAGAGGAGCCAAGCCTGGCTCCACATCTCTCTGCGCTGCCCCAGCTCCTGCCAAGCCCCAGCTGGACCTTCTCCCACCCAGAGCCACATGCCGTCCCCTTGCCCGTGGTCCTGTGCCCAAGCCTGCCTTGCCCTGTCACCTGGGCAGGAGGTTGCCCCGGCACCTCTGTGTCCTGCGTAGGCAGCCTGCCTGGGGAAGGCAGAGGTGCAGGACAGACTCTGGGCCTGGCTGGCCCACAGGGCAGCTGCTGCTGCTGCTGCTTTCCAACCCACAAGGACACCTTCAGGAGGCCCTTGTCTCCCCTCTCCCACAGCTTTCTGGGCCTTTCTTTGCTTTTCCACTCCTAGTGCCAGGAAAGCTCCGGCACTTTGCATATGTCTCTTGGCAGGACATGGCATCAGGCACTGAGGAAGACCTGGAGGAGAGCAGCTGTGCTGTGAGGGGTGGCGGCACAAGCTAGCTGCCACAGGCAGGGCTGGAGGAGGTAGCAGAATATTCCCAGTGCCCCATTTGCCTGGGAGACATCAAGGACGCAGCCTACCTGGCCTTCTGCCTCCACCAATTCTGCTTTGCCTTCATTGAGGAGTGGGCCAGAAGGAGAACTTGGTGCCCACTCTGCAGACAGCCTTTCAGCCTGCTCCTGCACTCGGTGGAGAACTACATGTGCACTACAAGGAGTACATGTTCCCCTCGTCCAACCTCCACCTGGGGAATGTGGTCAGAGAAAGGGTCTGGAGCAGATCCCCACAGTGGCATGACAACCTGCACAGCTCGGCCACGGATGATGTTCCCTCCACTGGCAGAAGGGGGCCTGTGAGGAGCCACCGAGCACAGAGGCAGGGCACAGCTCTGGGGGTCTCCTCCCAGCAGGCCCCCGCACCCAGCACTTCTCGGGAGCGAGCCTCGCCGAGCACAAGGGAATGCCCGGCCGGCCCTGCGGCTGCAGCCTATGAGGACTTCGGCAGAGCGGTGCGGCGAGACTGGCCTTTTGCCCATTGTTGCATCTAACAGACATCCAGATGCTTTCCAGGGGCTGGTTTATTCCCAAAACCAAAGAGCTACCCACTGTAGGGAATGCTTTCCAACACTGTCTCAGCAGTGCAGGAAAGGCAAGGGGAGAATTTCTTGGGGTGTACGATGAGTTTGTTTGATGTAAGTTTAACATCTTTGATTAACTTGTTAGTTTGCTGCAACCAGAGCAGCAACATTTGTTGGTTTGCTGCAAGAGGAGATATTTCCCTTGTGCTCTCCCAGCTTCCCACTTCCAAGTGCTATCACGGGGCTGTCCAAGCCCTTTGAGCAGCTGCCAGGCTGTGGGTCCCAAACACCTGTGCGTCACCCCGCTGCAATGCATGCAGGCCAGGCTGACAGCCCCAGCCCTGAGGGGTTCTCCTGGTGGTGCCTCCACACCCAGATGTCCCCAGCCTTTCTCCAGTCACACCAGTCTCATCCATTCCCTCTCACTCCTCTACAACAGCAGCCTGACTTCTCCAGCCCAAGACCCCATGGCTGTGTCTGGCAGGCAGGCGGCACTTGCTCTGCTCTTCTGGGGACACGCTGGCTAGCTGGCAACACCCATCCCAGGGGAATGAGGCCCTCTTGCTGGTGAACATGCCTTGGCTTGATCTCTGTCAGCAGGGCAAAGCTCCAGACCCCAAGCCTCCCAGGTTTCCAGGGGCAGCCCAGAAGCAGACAGCCATGCAAGCACAGCGCGGTTTGGCCACAGGCAGAACCAGTGGAGAAATGGGTGCTCAGGAGCAGTGCCTGAGAACCTGTGTCGAAGGGGAAGCCTGGATAGCCTCTCTCCAAAAAGAAGCCACTGGCAAATCCCCAGTAAATAGCTTTGGCCGATCATGCCCTCACCAGTAGTCGCGCACACATGCAGAAGCATTCAGTAACCCTGAGCAGAAATGCATTCATCTGTTTAACAAAGGATGGATCTGCGAACTCTCCAAACTTGAGTCTCTCTTCTAAACCACTGGCAAAGGATGTAAGCCCCAAGGCATTGACATGGAGGCAAAGCTGGAAGTAAGGAGGAGCAAGGCATGGTTCTCCTCAGACTGTGCACAGAAGGCTGCCCAAGACACCGACAGTTGCTCTGCACTGGCACTAACCTGGCCACTCCTAGTGGCCGAGTCACCCTTCACCACTTGATGATATTTATGATGTGCTTGGCCACGAAAGGAAGTGACAGAGTCACGGAGTGGATTTATGTAAAGTTCGAATTCTGACCATGAAAGTTAATATGCTGAAGACAGGGAGACAGTCAGGGTGGAGGACAGGACCGGGCGGAGGTCGGGTAGTGGTCTTCTGCCACTGATAAGTCGGCCCTCACTTGTGCATAACACCGACTGCAGAATTTGATAAGGAGTAGGCCCAAATGCCTCCATCACTCCTTTCTACAGCCTGACTTATGTCAAAAGCCTGTATGCAAAAGCACACTCAAAAAAGGGGAACAAGCGAAATCGTATGAATTTCCCCATGAAACCTGTCCCGCTCACGTTAAAGGTTAAGTTCTGCTTGCTAGGTAAGAAAGAGAAACAAAGCATAGTGTAAGTAGCTATTAACTTGTGATCTCTCATAAGCCAACTTGGCCTATATGGATAGCGAGCTAGGCCACATGTATGCACAAAGCCTGCAAAATATGATAAGCAACTGAGCTCTTAGACACGGACATGTTATTGGCCACAGCCCGGTGGCTTGAAAGGTGTAAAAGAGTAGGAAAGTTTCATGACTGGAGGACCCCCTCAGGTGGCCTGAGACCTTCGCTACGCTATGTCTGGACACATGACTAAAATCATCACAGGTCGTATTGCTCACTTAACCACAGTAGATTATATTGCTTGTATGGACGTCTTGTTATAATAAGATTGTGAATTGTTTAAGGACAATAATTAAACCATTTTGGTCACCTGATGTATAGTCAGTGAAGTGTGTCGATGTTAAACCTGTCTCACCGCCAAAGGTGTTCACAGGGAATACTGGCGGTTCATGACAGTGACACAGCCTTGAGATGGTTTTATTATGTTACATCACCTCAGTTTTGGCTCTTTGAAACTTTGGGAAACTGGACAATCTGTGAAACCTTTTCAAAGAGACTTTAAAAGGAGAAAAATCAGCCTGAAAAATTGGATAAAAGCGAACTTTTTAAAAAGATTAAATAATAATACTGTACAGAATCCATTGATAACATTCCCTTCAATACCAATTAAAATCATACACTAAATATTTCTAAAGCAAGACCAATCTCTCCAATGACATGCAGTAGAGAATTTCAATGCATTCTTCAAAGTTCTGTCTGTCTTCAACTCAGACATAAACTTAGGGCACTTTGAAAGAGACCATGACCTCAATCAGTATTCCTCTAGAAGCAGAAACAAAGTTGGGTCATATATAGCATATCAGCATCTTCAAGCCACTCAGAAGAGATACAGAAGAAATCAGCTGTCTGGTTTTTTTTCTTAGTTTTTGTAAACATCCACAAGTCAGCTCCACAACACTTCTGTACTCCTTTTTTTCTGCCTAGACAGAGCCTGGATGCTCCAGGCTTTGGTGTGGCTATCTGATGTTGTGCAGCCTGTGGCCATCCACTGAGCAGGGACAGAGACGTCTCAGTTCCCCAGCTGCATGGTGCAGATTGATACAGGAATCCTGGTGCCCCTAAACAAAGGTGAAGGACTCTTGGGAATGCCAGATGACAGAGGAAAAGTCAGCATAAAAATTGCATATACTGTTCACATGAACAGAAAGGGAGCTGGTGGATATTATAGTCTGAACCATTCTCACCTAGCCCTAAAAAAAAAACCCAATCAAACATAGTAGTAAACATTTGGAGAACTCATATCCCACATAGCTGGATGACACATATGCAGGCTACCCTGTGGGAGAGGCCCCCCATGTTGTGTTAGGGATGAATAGAGAATACTTGGAGAGTGGCAAGTGACTTGTTACGGCTGTCAGAGATCATGATATAGTGTAAGATTGATAAGTTTACTAATATTTTTTTATTAGTAGTATCAGTACTATTAGTATCACTAACAGCATTTTATATTATAATTATAATTATTATCATTATCATAATTTATTTACTAGTTAGATACTTGATAAAGACCTGATTTACCTAAGCAGAACTGTGTTGTGGTGTGTATGCTTGATGGGAGGATTATCAAGAACCATGATATTAAATTGGTGTAGTCAGTAGGGTCCCTCTGGCAAACCACTGTAGTTTACCAATAAGAGTGTCTAGCATGGCTCATGAAGTGAAATAATACTAATGAGTGATAAGACAGGTATTACTGGGACCATTGCCATGAGGTAAAAGTGTGGAGTATGTCGTATATGGAAAGATTTACGGCAAAAGTTTCTAAAGGAGGGATATGATAACCTAAGCTAGGGTTACTGAATACGTAGAGGAAAACTGCAGTGACCCTACAGTAATTTGGTCAGGTTTAAAAGGTGGAAAAATCAGAATAAATTGAAGAAATGAAAAGGCAAGTCAGGATTACATTGGTTACTTGATAGACAGGTTAAGAGACAAACAAGTTAAAGTCTCTTCACTAGGAGGTGAGAAAGAAAGCCTTACCCAAAGGAATGTAACCTATAAAACCAGAAACAGTGAACTGGAAGCACAAACTACTAAAACTGAGAAATTAAATTACAACTCTAAATCATTACTGAAGCTCAGCAGTGATGACAGTCACTCAAAAAAACACTCCTGGAGAGAAAATAGGTCATGGTGGCTCTGATCATTGATCTCCATACAGGAGAAACCCAGTCTGTGGCCACTCCTGAGAGCCTGGAGAAGGTCACAGCTGAGTGGTTCATTCCCCCCCCAGGTACACAGCAAGTATTAGACACACGTGACTCATGAAGACCCATACCCTTATTTGATTTCCATGTCAGGGTTTGGGGAGCTGGGGCAAGGATGGCTCTGGATGCAGAGGATGCTGAGACAGCCTGCAGGGCTACTATCTGGCTCTACAGGCCACCATGACCTCCATGTTATGGAAATGTATCACACTTGGCCAAGATGGGACACCTTGTAACAAGTTTCACTGTGTATTTTTGGCCACGTCTTCTGGTTCCTCGTGGAACAAGTAAACATCTTCTCTCGTTGCTACTGTCCATATAATGAACAATATGTTATTGTTCTTGTTCTGAGGAGCAGCATGAGGCCATTGGCATTGTTTGTGTTCATGTGAGTGCTCTGTGTTTGTCTGTGTTATCTGTGTGGCTGGCCAAGTGTAAATATGTATCTATGTGTTGTACACACGTGCTCTCTGTGCATGAGTCTGCTGGAAACACACAGTCAGCCTCACTAGCAGCTGGACCTGAGGACGCAGAGCTGCTGCAGCCTCACCTCTCTTGGGCTGCTGGATCCATTCTGATTCCCCTAACTGATGGTTTCTCATGAAATACGATGGTTTTTGTAGTCCTTCCTCAGTTAGCTTCTGCATGTCAAAATCAATCCTTCACAAACCACAATAAACATAAGGATAGACCATAAACGCAAATAAATGTCTCTTCCTTAGAAGGGATAGCTACAATTTCTGTGACCAAATTGAATGTTTCTTACCTTATTTCTGTTTTGTCATCAAAATTGTTATTAATAAATTCCTTTAGCTCATAAGAAATAATCAAGAGCACAAGTCCGCGTCCACTTCATGTCCATCTTCAGATTCCTACTGTTCTTTCCAAACTGTGCATCTCAACTAATTTTGGTTTCAGTAGTATGTCTTTGGGCAGTATACCAGGTTTACTGAAGTCACTATCACTGGGATCTGCTAATCAGGGCTGCCAGGTGCTCATCCATGTAGATACCCTACTTTGCAGGCATAATATATGTGATGCAGCCAGTTGAAAGGGGCATATGTGTATCAGCTGCCAAAATTTCCCCAACAAATACACACACACCAGGCACGCTCCATTGCTTCCTGCTTCTGCAGCATTTATAAAACAGGATGCAAGAATTCACCAGTAGCTTCATCAGCTGTGCCTGGGTCAGCATAATATCATAATGAGGTAACAAACCAGGCCAAAAGGGAGTAGAAAAGCTCATCCACAATTGTGGGGACCCCAGCATTATTTTTGAGGTGCAATGGCTTTGCAGAAGCATCACCCAGGAGAAATCTGTAGCAGCTTTATCCAAACGTCCAGATCCTGCTACAATGATACCACAACACCACAATGATATTGCATCCTTTTTAATACTACTCTCTTTAAGCAAGGTAAAGAAAGAAGGAAGAGGGATGCAAACAGTAAAGGCATAACATCCATCTGTAACTTCAACACTGTTAAGGAAGCTTATTTGATTAGCTCCCTCAGAGATTTCATGCAACCTGCTTAGCTTCATCACGTCTCTTGAGTTCTCAGCTCATAGTTCATCAGGGCAGCAGATTTCCCTCTAGATTTCCCATTCCAAAACTGGGACACACTATTTCCAAAAGCAAAAGTCTCCACAAAGTAACCAGCACCCTCTTGTGTTCATGGTGAGCAGAGGCCATGGCCTTGGTATGCTGGCAGGCTGGATTTCAGCCAGTATCATACAGCTTTGTTACTTCTTCCACACCTGGAGAGCAACTCATTGCTCTGCCCCAGTTGGGTACGCAGAACTCAGAACAGACATTGAGTACACATGTTCAGAAGGACATGAAAAACAGCCGTCATGCTGAATACGTTCATTAAGAACTACATGTATCACTAATTCATCATGATGGAAAAGACTTTGATAGAATTTCAGGCCTGGCACTGTCTCCTGATTGCTATCAAAATTAATGAAAGTGTCTTAAAGACAACATTGCAGGGATTTATGAAGCTATGCCGGTGGTGGACTACATGCTACTGGGGTAAGAGCCACCTTTGTCCATCACAGAGGAGAAACAGGACTTGACACATTTCCTGCTGAAAGGAAGAGTAAACAATATAACCCTGTGCTTGGACCCAAATCAGCCAAAGTCCCCATTGGACTGCATACAGGAGGGTAAGACTGTGGTGCAGCTGACTGTCTCAGAGAGCCTGTCCACAAAGGCCACAACAAAGACTCGTTTGGGCCAGATTGGTAAAGTTTTGATAATTCTGCACGAAACTGAATGGCCGTCGTCGGGGTAGAGCAGGGAGGGCAAAGGGGATTTCAGGTTTTTTAGGCAGCACGATCGTTTTTATCCTTTATTCTTCTAGATGGAGTAGAAATTCTTGAAACAATCATGGAATTCTTTTTTTAGATACATATAATAGAGAATAAGTTTTTCAATTCCTTCTCTCTCAAAAACAAACAAACAAAAACCACAAAAAAACCCCAACAAAAAACACCTAATGAAGGTAGAATTTCCTTCTTGGAACAAAGGTATAGATGCATCTCAGATGAGGAAACTTGTGCTGCTCACCATAAATTCTTTTAATTAAGCCTTTTTACACTCAGCTTGAGAGAATTATTTGGCATTGAAACTTTTGTGTTCCTGCTGTATGTTCTTAGGTATGGGTCCATCTGAATTTCAGTGCAACTCCAACTCTGAAATGGTTAAGTACTGACTACATGAGAATATAGCTAATAGTTCAGCTGTGCAATAAGCTGAAATAAGAGACAGTCATGATTATTGGCTCTTCCATGTGATTTCCCCCCACCCAGGATCCTTCTGTCATTCAGTTCATGGGCAGTTCTCAGTGGATAATTGTTAAGTTCTTTTTTTTCTTTTCTTTTTTCCTGCTATCTAGTATGTGGCCCTACCCTTTATCCCAGTCACAAGTAGTAGAAAAATATGCATTTATTTACATTTCATAATTTCCAACAGAATCTTCAGTGCACTCTAATGGCTTTAATTATGTCTGGAAATCTAGAGAGAAGCATCTTGTCGAAATATACTCTTCCCTGATCAAGCTACTATGCCTTGCTTGCTTTCTTACCCCTGAGTGGCTCTACAAGGGCTGGCAATAGACTTTCAGAGAACTTTGCAGCATGGGTAACACGCTAAAGTAAGTCTTGAGATGAAGTTCACCTGTTTGCTTTCTTTGGGGTAGAAGTGAGAGAAAATAATTTGGATGACTTCTTCTTCTTTTTTTCTTTTCTTTTCTTTTCTTTTCTTTTCTTTTCTTTTCTTTTCTTTTCTTTTCTTTTCTTTTTTTTTCTT
>VFFE01007972.1:534963-573581 GCA_008921705.1 Burhinus oedicnemus
CCCCCCCCCCATTCTGAGCAGGTCTGAGTGGGTCGTGACACATGGACCAAATGCCTATTAGCAGTTGCAGCGTATCTCTGTATGATTTAATTTCATTTGAAAGGAAATCTGAAATTGCCACTGAGATACACTCTGAGATGCCTCTGTGACATGAGTGATTAGGATATTTACTTGAAAAGCACACTGATGTATGTGAAGTGGGTGGTTTTTGTCTTGGAAATTGGATCCAATTAAAGGGTCTCCTCCAGAGCTACCCAGAATGTCTGCGGTACTTTCTTGTAGAACACTTAACATAAAAAGTCTAGATAAGTATTTCTAGTGCTTACAGAAAATACCTTTTGTTCCTGTATCTATTTGCTTACAGCTAGGAGCCAAATTTCAATGGGATCATGTAAAGACACGTTCATTTTCCATGTGTGGTTTCATATTGTTTAGAACTCTGCCCTCCAAGAAAAATATGGTGGATTGTGTCACAATTCTTTTGAATCCTCCAGTTAAGTACACAGACCACCACACTATTCTGGTGTTGCAAAAATTAAACCATTATTCTCTGTTGCCATTACATTGCACTGACATTTGTGCACAGAAGTGGTATAATCACCACCACTCCATGTTACTCTTGTGGTGTCAGCTACACACATATATCCAACAACAACAGTATCCCATATATACTTTCCCACAATATCTGGGTGTAGCTGACAGGAATCTAGACAGATGTTTCACTGGAGGCCCATCCATTCATTTTGTCCCCACTGTTGACCCTGTCAATGATTCTGGATAAACATCCTTTGATTAGCCAATGAGCTAAACTCTGAGGAGACCAAAAGCAATTTCTCAAGGCTAAGGAGACCGGTACACACTTATAAAGATAGTGTACTGGTGCATCCTTGGGTGCAGAGCATGTACAGATGTCCCCACAACGGAGAGCAGTAATATCAGATAAAACAGGTTTTTGTAAACAGAGGTTTACATTCAGGACACAATTCAGAATATGAGTTTGATGGAACTGCAGAGATTTTAGTTTTAAGCAATGATGTTGATCACTCATATTGTTAAACAGCAAAAAAACACATGACAGTACATGCAACAGCAGAGACGTTGTTTGTTACAACTGCCAGGATATTTTTAATTTGTTGCAAAGGCTGGATAGTTACTCTGAGAGTTCTAATGTGTTTTTCATAATAAGTAACCTTAATGGTCACTTGTCTTTACACGGGTTGGCTCCTAAGTTGTCATAGCCTGATTAACTTATTCCAGACAGCTTAAAGATCTGCAGCATTCAGGGTTCCTCCAGCTGTTCATACAGACCCCCAAAGAGTTCCAACAGTTCCCTGACCTGCCCTGAAGGAAGCACTGATACTGAATTCTCCCAAGCCAGTAAAATTGGATTTGCACCATAGGCATATTTTAGTTACGTTTGTTTTCCATACAGGGGTTACATATCACTCTAAATTGAGAGAAAATGTACAAAAGATTTGGGGGATGGATTTCCCATTCCTGAAGGAGAGGTTTTACTAGCTGTGGGATTTGCAGAAATCCAGAATTACAAGTGTCCTCCATTTCTGTACCGTAATCTCTGGCCTTGACTTAAAATCAGAATGGTTATTTTATCAAGATCCTTAGAGAGACCACTCAAAAAATTCCAGATAACGTAGAGTAAGGGGTAGTGACTTGAGCCACAACAGGGCTTCCAGTTATACCATGTAAAAGTAGAGTAAGAGCTATTTGTAGTCCCTCTGTTATATTATGAATATATGTCCTAGATGAAAACAATTTGGATTTATTTGTTAAAAATTCTGTAACATTTCTCATCTTCTACAGTTAGACTCTAACCGGTTCCAGTCAGGCAGAGATCTGATAGTAGAAAACGGTGTTTCCTGAGGTATGTGGTATGTGGATACCGTGATATTATTTTCCCCATGGAGAGACTCCAGGCCAATCACTTGTATTAATGCAGATGCACCAGAGCACACCATAGGGATGTCTGATACTGTCTTGATTTTTCTATGAGATGAATTTGGGCTATGAGTATAGAAGTCTCCTCTTGATAGTACTGTTGTGTATATTCAGGGCATAGGGTTGGAGTCCAATTGCCTGTTGGTCTTGGATCTGAGTAATAGATGGAACATCAGGGTAAGGTGTAGATGAGACTTTCCCTATTAATAAATGAAGAAGTCCCAGAAAACTCAAAACAAATACAGGAGGAGGAGGAGATGGTGGGTATGTTGTGAGGGTGTCTGCTAGTCTGGAATCTTGGCATCCCCCTTCCCATTTTGATTTGTTTCTGCTTCTGCCATTTCTTATTGATTCCTGTAATTATAGAAAACAAATCTCAGTCTTGGAGTTTATCCAAGCCTCAGCTTTTATTAATCCTTTCCATTAATTGTTTTCCTTCACATCTATTCAAAACTTTCCATACTACCTTTCTCTGGTTGTACAATAAGGTAACTCAGTGTATTTTCGGTGCAGGGTGGACATCTACCATTTCATCTTCTGACCTCTGGGTAGATTGGAGTTGGTGTCATGAGGTAGGGTAGGTTACTAACAATTCAAATGCTCAATTAAGGAGGCTTCCTCTGAGTGTTTGGTGATTTTTCAAATGCCACAAAATTTTCCACAAGAATTTTCCCTGCGTGGGAGATTTTGATTGTGAATTTTTATGTAATAAACAGACCATTCTGTCTTTCTGCAAACCTTTACACTGTGGTTGATATGGTAGATGGCGAGTCCATCGTATCAGTCTTGGTAAACACTATTCATGTACTTCTTTATTTTTAAAATGGAATCCATGATCAGATTGTACTTCTTTAGACAATGGGAGTGTAGCAAACTGCTAATTTAATCCCGTTACTGGAGGTGGTGCTCTGGCACCTGGGGCTGGATGTGCGTGTTCCAAGCCACTTATTACCAGTCAGGTGCTGACATCCCTTGGTGGTTCTCTGCAAAGGGCTGTGTAATCTGTTGGCCAGGTTTGTGCAATATTTTCCCTTTTCTCAGGTTAGGATATCATTGGCCATAAGCTATACATCAAGCCACAGTTTAGCAAAACTGGCATGAGTATACCTACTGTTTGTTTAGCTAGAGCATGTGTTACAGCCATGCCGTTTGCCTGCATGTTCAAACAGATTTGAACTCCTCTTAAATTCTAATCATTTGGGTAGCCACATTCATAACCACTTCTCACAGGCTTTTTGGACTGTATTAATATTAGTTGAATGATTGGTGTTGCAGGTAACAAAACAGTTCTGAGTCAGGGAATTTTACTTAATTTAATTTATGGCCAATTAAGAAACTTTTAATTACAGATTGTGGTATTGAGACATAAACAATTAAACAACCACTTAGAGAAACACAGTGCAGCTTTGCTCTGAACACCCCAGTAGAAAGGATTGGGAAGGGTGTATAGGTCCTACAGACTGATAATCTTTTTACTTGTTTAGGTCTTCCTGATGTTTTGGAAGCCACTGCCAAAAGGTATTTTACTTTAAACAACATGTAAGGATTGGGCTCATATACTAAATCCCGAAATAAGAGAGCGCCAGAAACCCCGAGTACCTATTGCTGGTCCTAATTCTATTTTATTGTTAGGCAGAGCCAGGTCCTGTACCTTAGTCAAAATGGGTTTAGGAACTCGGTTTTTCTTCCTCCTACATACCTAGTTCTTAAAGACACTATTTCTTGGCTAGGACCCTCTCTTTTTTTGTCTGAGACTTCTATCCCTAGAGTTGAGAGGTGTTTGGTAATTACATTCATGCCCTGTTGTACTAATTGTTAATGGTTAAGATCTTGCTCAGCAATCAGTAGGTCATTGCCAAGTACCATCAGGTTTCTTGACTGGCCACACCAGACTATCATATGGTGAATGTCTCTTTTTTATTACACCTCATCATTCTAGCTGTTGGATCAGTTCAGACACAAGACAAATACTACTGGTAACCTGTACTGTGGGATACATACTGGTCTGCATTCAAGCAGAGAAAGGGCAAGTTGGAGCAAACAGGTGTGAGCTTCCTTTTGGTTCCTATTAAGATACTCGCGTCGTGTCCCAATTTCCCATTTTCCCTAGCTGTCCATCCATGTCTGACCTCTGAGGTTGCCTATCCCAGGATAATCATGGTACCTAACAGGACCTGAAGTTTCATCATTCTGACATTTGGCAGAAATAATTTAGTCTTAACCGTGGGCTATGTGACTTTTGCCACTTGCTCCTATCACTGAAGCTTTGCTTCATTTAAGGGGCCTCTTCCTTCATATATGTCGTTATGAATCATAGAGGTTTGGGCTCCAGCATCTAATAAGAAGGCAGTGGAGAATTTGTCACTGACCAACATTTCTGGACTCAGATGGCAGTGGGCTGCTTGGATGGCTGCCAGCCCTGCAGTGGGGCCTGGCCAGCCCTGGTCCCCAGGGTCAGGGTGGGGACGTGGAGGAGTGGGGCTGAGGCAGCTGAGGCAGGTTGGGGGTCCTGGATATTTTGCACTGGCATGTTTTCTCCTGCTAATTGTTTGAGAGTAGCTATGGAAAGACCCTGCAGCTGTGACTGCTTTAAGCCTTTATCTCAGCCCTTCTGGCTTCCTGCCTTGTTGACAGCCATTAGAAGTTGTTTGCTTTTTCTGGATTGCCCATGGCTTTCCTGCGGTTGGTGGTGTGGCAGAGACGGGCTGGGGCTGGTATTGTCAGATCCTTCCAGGGTTTCTATTACTCAGACTGTAAGTGGCGCTTTTGGACCATCATATAATGACAATATGGACAACACCTGCTGCAGGACTCCTGGCCAGTGAGTGTTGTCACCCACAGCTGCAATGGTTGGCAGTGCTGGAGGTTCAGATTTTGGGGCAGCCTCTTCTACTATGGTATGGAGTCCACTTGTGGTTGCTGTTTTCTACCATGGGTTATTCAGAGCAGTTTGTCCACCACTGACTCTTTTTTAGCAAGTCTAAGATAGCACATTTTAATATTGTCTTTTCTAATTTGCTAGCATTCTCTCAAAGCCATCCATCTTTACCTCCTCTGTCACTAGAGGGTGAGGTAGCATCCTGCTGCATAATTCAATAAACTATTCATACGGATATAAGTTTCTTCAGATTTCATGACAAATTGAGTCTATAAATCAAGTAATTCTTGAGAATTGAAATCACAGGCAGTAATAGTAGCAGGGGGCAGTTGCTGTCCTGGCAGTGCATAATCTGGTGCTGCTCCCTGAACCTTAACACCCTCTGAGTCAAGGAGTGTATCATAGGGTACTCAGGGGATGGGGGCTTGTGTGTCATAGGATGTTCAGCGGGTGGGGGATTGGGATCTGGATCACACCATGTATTTACCTCAAACAATTTCATGCATAGCAGTCATAACCTTGACTGGGCCTATTTTGTTGGTTTAGAACAGTTGTTGCCATCACTGCAGAGCTTTGGTAATGATATGGGTTTGTAATTTACTTTCTAAGTACTTGTTTCGTGCTTCCAGTTGACTGTTTCTGGTATTATAGGTTACATTGCTTTGGGTAAGCCTTTTTCCTCAGCTAGATATTTAACTTTGTTTGCCTCTTAACCTGTCTACTGTTGTCTGCACGCAACTTCTGAGTATCTGGTGTAATCCTGACTTGATTTTTCCACCTCTCACATTATGGCCAGGTTGCAATAGGGTCAGTATATCTTTCCTCTACCCATTCGATATCTCAGTATGGATTATCATCTCTCTTCTTTATAAACTTTTGCCCTGTGGGGCTGTGGAGAGCTGGAGACCAGCCTTGCTGGGTCATCACTGGGGCAGAGACTGATAGCACCGGGAGGCTGAAATGGGGTCCTGGAGCAGGGGCAAGGGGGAGACCCTGGGGGGTTGGGCAGGGACAGTGAGGCTCATTAGTGCTTTTACATCTCTGATACTTTTTCAAAAAGTTCTGTTCCAGCTGTATGAGGCACATAGAAATCAGACAACAGGTAAATTAACAACACCAAAAGAGCCATCCAACCTTTCCGAGATGGCCTAGACCATATACCATGTCCTTGTGGGAGGGCTGAGGACAAACAAATGAATGTCACATTATGGTTGACACCATTTCCATGGGTGCTGATCACACTGAGGAGAACATTGCTTACGGAAGTTCAGTGATGTCCTCTGGACGTGTCCAGGGCACTGTTGTCATTTCCAGTCATGAGGACCCATTTAGCATGTCTATTCACTTTCCTGTGAACACTGAACCTGACCAGGCAAAATGCTGAGCCCCTGTCTTGCCACTGAATTCATCACAGGTGTAAGGCTGCTGGAGAGGATAGTCACCCATAGTCAAGGTCTGCAGGTGTTGTCTCATTCAGCTTTGCAAGGCCCAGTAGACATCAGCTGTCAATGGGCACCTGAGCTGCACAACAGTATGGACGATTTGTAGATGCAGATTCTTGTCTCTGCCCGAATGTATTCCAAAAAATGGGCCTTGGAGACCATAACAATCAGGCATAGATCAGTTTATCTGATGTCTTCAGTGCCCAGATACTTTCTCTAATTTGGCAGTATCACTTTGGTTTATTCTTGGTTCATCCCTGCATTTCCGCCAGTTCTGTGGTTTCCCTCATAGACCAAATATCACTCCTCTGGTTCAGGGGCCCATGGACTGCTCATGAGTTTGCATAGGAAGCTTTTGGAGCAGGGACAATTTCTTTGTTACACAAAGGTATGCTTTTTCTAACAGGAACACGAGAATCTAGCATTCATACTTCATGACCACATGGGCTCACCTCTCTGGCTGAGATTTCCCCTCCCACAGTTTTAAAACTCTGATCCATAATATGATGGGAAACTTGTATGGTTATTCTGAAATGCAGAGCTGTTAGGAAAGCTCTTCTCCACAGAGCCTAGCCATGGCCAATTTGGCTTAGGGCAAAATGACCAAACACCTCAGGGCATCCAATAGGCACTACAAGTCGTGTCTTTTCTTTTGAAATTTGATTACTGAGGGTGCTTCCCTCTTGTGTGCTGCTAGACAGTAGGTTCTGTGTGACATGATTACTGTTTATTGCATTTTGGGCAAGTCTTCACAGATGTCTGAGACCTTTCTTTTCTCCTTGTTTCATTTTGCAAAGGAAAGGATCAAAGGAAACACCTGAGCAACCAAGCATGTTATCCTGCTGTCTACCTATCTCCTCCTCCCTTCTGCCATTGTGGGGACCACAGGCTGGCAATTGTGGATCAACATGCTCCTGAGAGCTGAAGTGATATCTGTCTCAATGACAGCAGGGTGATCTGAAGTGGAAAGCAAAAAAAATCCAGTCTCTCTCACTGTATCTGACTGTTAGCCAGGAAGCAGGACCTCATGACTGGGCTCATGTTCGTGTCGTGGTGGCTCCAGATGACCACTGCAAGAGACATGGAGCAAGGAGCCACTGTGGCTGCAGCCCAGCCGCAGAGCCATGAACTCTGGAGGGGTGAGGAATAAAATGGTGAGACACCCTTCTTCTGTGGTACGGAGAGAAAAAACATGGCAACGTCAGGAGCTCCTGGGGTGACCCTGCAGCCATCCTAGGCAGAGGGACCTCCTCCAGGGACTACAGATGATTCACCTGGACCCGCAAGCCTGCGTGGCAGAGAACATTGCTGAATTCTCCAGGGCACATGGAGGAGTCCCTGATGTTGAGCAGTGATATTTCCTCTAACCTGGGGGAAGGCCATGCACTCCAGTAACCCCATGTGAGACTCACAGGAACCCAGCTGTCCCCAGCTGCCTGGCTGGCCTCAGTGGCACCAAGCACAGCAAGATACCTGCTTCGTTAGAGAAACAGCTGAAAATGGGAGAAGAAGATGGCAGACTGTGGAGGTGGGTAGGTCAGTGCTGCACCCATGGAGCAGCTGGGACCTGCCAGCGAAGAGGGAGCTGAGCCAGCTGAGTTCTCCCAGCAGGAGCTGAGACCTCAGGGCAGCCCGTGGAAGCACTGCTCTGTCCATCGCAGGGCAAAGACTTCCCACCTTTGCACCTTCCTCTTTCCCACTTGTCGCCAGCCAAAATCCATGGTGACAAGGCCCAACATTGGGCTGGCTGGGCTGCCGTCCTTTAACACAGGGGTCCCAGCTGGCGAGACAGGTAGCAACCAAGATAGCAGAAGAATCAGCCAGAAATGGGGACTGTCTTGGGCTGCCTGTGAGATCCTGAGCAGCTGGGCTGTGGGCACCTGAGACAGTCACCCCAGGGGGAGTGAAGGGCCAGTGGTTTGTGTTGACCTTTGCTCAGGCCATGGGAATGGCTTCACCCTGGAATTAGCATCCCTGCTGGGGCCTGGGCTTTGCAGTTGCCTCTTTATCTATAGTAGAACTTTGTTTTATGACCTAGATGATCTTTAAGGTCCCTTCCAACCCAAACCATTCTATGATTCTATAACCTCCATGGGTTTATTGAGTCCCTTCTGAGCCCCTGTCAGTAGGATTCTGCCTGTGTGTGAATGCTAGGGAGATGTCTGAGTGGAAACTGCCTCACATCAACATAGAGTGTTTTCCTTTGGTCTGAGTTTGGTGGATGTCCTCCCCTCTCAAGGACTCCAGCCCTGAACAGCATGTGAATTCTCTCACTTGTTCTCCTGAGCTAGATCACAGCAGGCCTGCATTCTTCAGACTTCTGTACCGTCTGACAGGTTATCAAGAGTCAGTGCTTTAAACAAACTAAGTAAAATATTTAGTAGGTGCAGTCTTCAAGGAAAAAGACCAAAAAGTGCATGAAATTCTATGTGCCACATTTGAAAGAAGTTCAAATATATCTATATACAGGCATCTGCTTTCTTGGGTGGTGAATCTGGTTTTGTCAGACTGGACTTCTAGTTAGAGTAGCGCAGAGTCATTCTACTGTATTCACAGTGCCAGTGACTGTTACAGAGGTAGAGGGCCAGAGAAATTTATTTCCATGTTGTTTTTCTTTGCTTTATATTGTTTTTCCTACCCATAAGGAAAACATTGGCAATTATCAGTGTTTACATAACTAGGAAAATCCGTTATACAGAAAAAAAGAAATCCTTGTCTTGCCACCCTGGTAGGTTGCATTGTGCTCCCCTGTGTGTGGGCGAAGTGCGCAGACCTCACATTCATCCACACAGAATCATAGAATGATAGAATTATAGGATAGTTTGGGTTGGAAGGGACCTTTAAAGGTCATCTAGTCCAACCTCCCCTGCGATGAGCAGGGACATCTTCAACTAGAACACTTAACGAACTTAGTTCTTAGGAAGAAGAATTTTGGGGGCTGCAGACATTGTTATGCTTTTAATTCCCACTGCACAGTTCGGTTTCACTCACTTGTTTCGGTATAAGCACTTCAAAACAAATAGAGATTGAGGAAAGGACTTTCATAAGAGATTCACAGGAGTTGGTACTTCTATTTGCCGGTTATGGGAGATAAGTATAAAATTGCCCTTGTGGTTCCTGAAAATTTCAGCCTTGAGACACATTTTAAAAGAGATCTACTATATACAAACAAAAATGCCACTGTTCATGTATGAATACTGAATATAGATTAAAGCATATGTGTTAGAGAGCTGAATACTAGTAAGTATTGGAAATTATTTATCTGTAAGGCAAAATAAACACTCCTCATACTTGATGGAGCAGCATCTCAGAAAGCAACAGTATTGCATTGGAAGTGACAAATCCAGTTAATTACTACTTTCTGACATCGAAAACTGAATTATAAGAGTTCTGCCATAAAATGTGTTTTGGACTGCCAGAACATTACTTTTTAATTATTAATTTATGATTCAGTAAACTACAAGGTATGTTACACTTCAGGCAGCTAAATAAACTCACAAAGCAGTCAGGATGTTCTTACTGATTTGCTAAAAATAAATTCTGAATTTTAAGGCTTAGATGTTCACTTAAAATAAGGTATTTGAAACCAGGAAGATACATCTTTGTGAGCTTAACAATAGGGGATTTTTAAGAATGCTTAAGAATGTCTGGATGTGTAGGTTATTTGAAATCATTGAAACTATTTGAATGACCCTCACAAAATGTAAGTAATTCTGTTGTTTCTACTACATGAAAAGGCACACATAAAGAGACATTAGCTAACATGCTAACTGAAGTGCTTAAAAGTTAGGTGTTTAAAATAAGAAAGGTAGCATGATAGGACATGTGCATATAATTGACCATTCTAGAAGAATGTTAATTGTTTCATTTCTTCTTGGTCCACTTACTTTCCAGTCTACTTTGTCCCATTAATATTTCTGCCACCAGATGTGGAGATGTTTTTCACAGACTGGAAAACTTTTTCTTCCTCTTTTTGACAGGAAAAAGACTTTGTGAGAATCACCTTATCAAGGTAAATGGGTCTCTCTCAAAGGAATTAGTATTATTTTCACTATGATCTGGAGAAAGGTAGAACATGCTACAAATTCTAATATGTGCACGTAGAGGTGCCTAGTGATCCTGCTTCCTTCCTGTTCCAAGATATATGCAGGCAAAGCTCAGCTGAGTTTCTACAGTTTTGAACAAAACGAAACCCTCTCATTTCAAAATAATAACAAAATGGAAGAGCTGATTTTATGTTTCTTAGATTATTTTTCTATTCTAAAAATCCAAATCGCAGAACAGTCTCATATAACTGCTGTGGAAATTGATGGAATTAACCGGAATGAGAGTTTTAGTTCTTCAGTTTTTTTCTTCATTATCTGAATTCTATTCTGTTTAATGCAGTAAGTGGCCAGGTAGGCTGTCTCTTGGCTTTCATATACATGCGCACGTGTGTGTATGCGTGTGTGTGTGTGTATATGTACATACATAATACCTGAAGAGGCTTAAGGACATGTGTATCTATGGGGACACACCAAAGCAGGTCAGATAGCTATTTAGCTGTGAGTGACCCTCATTTCCTATGTGCCATTACTGTTTCAGCTGTATTTTCTTGTACCAATTTGTGCCATTTTGGCTAACAGCGGATTATAAGAGGACCTTTCATTTCCAGAAAAATAAAAGCTGCAGTCATATGGAAAGCTGACTTCTACAGTTTTTTGACCTATAGTATGGCAGTCAAGATTATTTTAGAAGTGCAGCTGGTGCATTGTATTAATCCTTCTGGTTCACTTCTGCAAAACTCGGGAGCTATTTTCGTATCTTTATAGTGTCTCTTCATACATCCGGTCATTCACTTATCTTACATACCTCAGGCTCAATACTTTACAACATATTGTGCACATAGTCTAAACAAAAGTGAATGTTTCTTGTTGGTATGGGGACCAACGTTCGTTCTTGAAAATGATGGGCAAAACCCACAAAGCAGCCATACACATTTCAAGCTCCTTTCTGAGTGCATGAATAACCTTTTGATCCTAGCAGAAAAGGTAAAAAAATCTCGTAACATTTATAAAGGACTGAAAGTTGGCTTTATGCCACAAAAAATACGAGCTCAGTAATTGGTATCTGTAGGGGTACTTCTTTCAGAATACAGGTGTTCCATGAATGTTTTAACAATTAGCTTCTACCTTCTGTCAAAGCAGACTTTCATCTTTCAGTTGGTAACAGCTGCATGTTGTTTGATTCTCGGACGTCAATAGCTAGATTCCTTTACATTTTGTAAAGGCATTTTCATTTTTCTGTTCTTATGTTGCATTTAAATTTTTCAAGTGCCTGCACACTTCTTACTACAAATATTTTATTTTTTACGAGTGACCCTTTAAAGAGGATGTATGATGTAATGGAAAGGAAAGAACATTAGTCTATTTCAACTCTGTGAAACAGTAGCACCTGCTTCCCTTTAGATTTGCAGTCCATATTAATATTTTGGAAAATCTTAGGAAACTCAGGGTGGTCTTCTGTGTTTCTGTAAAATCAGATTAGTAAAGTCAAAGTTTGCAAGTTCCTACGATAACAAAACAAATCAGAACAGCTCTCTTAAAGGTCTCTTCTAACCTAGGTGATTCTATGATTCTATGATTCTTTTGTGCTGTCTCTCAAAAGTGCCTGCAGGCAGAACACCTCCCAGCTGTAATCTTGACAAATCTCCCCAGCCACTCAGAACTGGCATTCAGTTAGCAGGTTTCAATGGAAACTGCTATTGCAGAAAGAGGTGGTGATTTCCTTCGCTGTGAATCTATTCTTAGCCTGTGCTGTAGCATAGTATCAGGACATGCTGCTGGCCTCTCCAGAGAAGCATGAGATCTTTTTAACAAGTCCTTTAGCATTTTTCTGGACGAAGTGGTGCTGACCCTGTGACGAATTCCTCATGGACAATTGTGGTTTATATACCTGATTTTTTTCAATACCCTTTGGCTTTGTTCATTCTAGTCATGGATCAGGGCACCCACTTTGGATACATCAGGAGTGCTGATGATGTTACTGGACCACAGGTTTTGATGTGGAATTGAAGAAATATTCTTAACCAGGGACACAAAAAAGGTTATACATTAAAATCTTCCAATTATGAGGAAGCCAACATAGCTAATTCCTACAATACTTTCAGTTCCTTTTTTTTATTTGTTTAGTATTGGTTTGTTGTTTTTTTTTTTAAACATATATACTTTCTCCCTGAAGTGACCGCTACATGAAGATTAAATCTGGGAAGAACCCAAGTAAGTAACCGGTATACTTGAACAGCAACACAGCTGAGATGCATTGATGATGGTATTCCCCAGTTATGTATAGAACTACACGATCACAGTATGACTGCAGGCTTTATCTATTCCACAGGACTCTCTGTCCAGCCTCTTCTGTTGTTGGAGAAATACTAGAAGTAAAGGGTACAATTAACCACTGTAAATAGTTAGCAAGATGTGGTCCTGGAGAAAGAACAGGAGAATACAATAAATTAGCCAAAATAAGGGAATATCAAGATAATCTCAAGGGGAACAGAACTGCTACCAAGGCCAAAGAAGAAGTCACTTGAACTACTAGCATAGTAAAAAACGTACCCTTGGGTAGGGAACGCCCCCTACTAACAAAAGTCTCGCTCCTCATGGAGCATGCGTAGTAAAAAGAGAGGACGCTGTGACTTTAAGTAGAGATGAGGCACAGTGAGAACCAACGGGAATGAGGATGGCTACACGTAACTAGAAAGTACTGATAACTGTTGCTTAGCTGTTGCTCGAAAACATATAAATGCTTAATGTGTGCCAACCTGAGGCATGCATGCTTTGTGGATGAACCACCTAGCACCCATCTCTGTGCAGAAATGAAATAAATATCTCACCTCTGTGTGTATATCGGCTTCTAGGTTAAAAGAACTCAGATCTGGGACAACACTGTTACTTAAAAAAGTAGGAATAGCCAATTCTCTCAAATATCTAGACTTGATTAGAATAAATTTTCTCATAACAGACTAAAATGTATAATCTAGCGTTTTACAGCACTGCTTGATAAACTTATTTACTATCCCCTCATGGTGCTTTACAGAAACAGTATTTGTACCATTATTGAACTAATCTTTCTGCTCTGAGACTTATGAAGACCACAGCTTATCAGTTTTTAACAATATTTTAATGAATATTCAGTAAATAAAGAGATGGACCGTGCACTTCAGTGCCGTAGTAATATTACTGCATTCATGACCTGAGGGCATTTACAACCCTACGTCAGACTTCAGACAACTCTTCTTTTAATAAGAATTTTTTTTTTAAGACCAGGTGGGCATTTGGGCACCAAAATTTCATCCAGTGTAAATAAGAGCTGGCTGTGTTAAGCCTTTGAAGTAAATATAGGTCTACTGGGAGTGGAGTCTTGCAGCAACAACCTAGAAGGTATAGGAAGAAGACAAAAGAATCTATACCTAGAGGCACTGGGAGTGGTAGAATGATAGAAGCGTCTATGTTGGAAGGGACCTTTAAGATCATCGAGACCAACCATAAACTTAACACTGCCAAAACCGCCACTAAACCATGTCTCTCAGCGCCATGTCTACCCGTCTTTCAAATACCTTCAGGGATGGCAATTCCAGCACTTCCCTGGGCAGCCTGTTCCAATGCTTGATAACTCTTTTGGTGGTTTTTCTAATATCCAATCTAAACCTCCCCTGGTGCAACTTGAGGCCATTTCCTCTTGCTCTATCACTTGTTACGTGGGAGAAGAGACTGACCTTCACCTCACTACAACCACCTTTCAGGTAGCTGTAGAGAGTGATAAGGTCTCCCCTCAGCCACCTTTTCTCTGGGCTAAACAACCCCAGTTCCCTCAGCTGCTCCTCATAAGACTTGTTCTCTAGACCCCTCACCAGCTTTGTTGCCCTTCTCTGGACGTGCTCCAGCACCTCAATGTCTTTCTTGTAGTGAGGGGCCCAAAACTGAACACAGTATTTGAGGTGCGGCCTCACCAGTGCTGAGTACAGGGGGACGATCACTTCCCTACTCCTGCTGGCCAGACTATTCATGATACAGGCCAGGATGCTGTTGGTCTTCTTGGCCACCTGGGCACACTGCTGGCTCATATTCAGCCAGCTGTCTACTAACACTCCCAGGTTCTTTTCTGCTGGGCAGAAACTTGTTGTAAGTATCTATGACCAGACCCTGCTATACCCCAGCAGAGTACAGAAAAATTCATAGCTGAGGAAACAGTACTGATTTAAGGTATGTTAAATCCGAAATGAGATTAGCATAGGAAGTCTGGGCAGAATTTTGGACCGAAGACTTAATTTTTCCAGTTCAGAATTGCATTAAATTAGACTATCTGTGTTTCCTTGTCACCTCTTTTATGTGTTTTACACAGAGATATCTGTAAAAAAAAAAAAGAAGGTATAAAAAAAGTCAGTTATAATGCCATCAAGCCAAATCCCCTAGACCTTGCAGTAATGAGATCTCTGTGACCTTTTGGAAGGGTGCTGCTGTCTCCCCCGTAACAAATCCTCTAGCAGTTTTCAATTTTTGTACCTAAGGTTTCCATGGACTTTCAACTTTTTTAGTGCTGAAATAGACTAAATGGGCAGAGCACTACAGTAGCTTCAGAGCCGCAGTAAACCTTAGCTCAAGAAACGGCATGGTGTGATCTTTTTCTCAGTTTCTAGAAAGAAATAGGGGAGACTGAGCTGGGTATGTCAAAACTGTTACTCATTCTGATAAAGAAGCAAGAATCAATGTGACATTGAGTCAGGGCTTGGCCTGAACAGGAGTCTTAAATAGAAGGCATTTGAAAAGAAAAACAAAAACAAAACCAAGAAAGAATATACACATAATGATAAAAACAGCTCAGTAGATCTGAAAAGGTCATACATTTTTGCCTTTAAAAATCCAGAACAGTATAATAATATTAAACAGGGTTTTTCCAGAGCCAATGCCCCATTTTTAGAATGTGGTTAGTTTACACTTTTCTCTGATCCATTGTTTCATAATTACTTCAGAATCACACAACATCGTACATACATGACCTTTATATTTATGCATTTCATTTGCAACCAGAAGAGATACAGACTGAAAATTTTAAACAGAGGCTTATAGGATCCTCAGGTGCTGCATGGCAGACATTGGCGCAGAAAGAAATACAACAAAACAGATCAACAGCAAGCCATGAACTTATCTGTCTTTATTTGAGATTTGTTCTTACACAAGGAACAATGATAGGCCAGAACAGAGGGATGAAGCCTCCAAGCTGGCAAACTTCCCATGAAGGCAGGCAACTGTCATTAATTGATTAGTTCTCCTGCAGCATTATGCAACATAACTTGTCATATTATCCTCGGTAAAGTTTTAACTGACAAATGAAAGATCTTTCTATGGCTAAACACAGTCATTCGCTGTTTTCATTTAGAATTGGTTCAAAGGCCAAGGATAAACATTTTGCCTTTTCATGACTGATTTTCTTGGCAACTTCTCAAGGTTGTTCTTGGGAAAGCTCTGGTTACATTACTGGAAATACCCCGCACGGGTTTCTGTAGGAAGATATTTTGCATCACACCTGTCCATTCTGGGAACTTTTTGACATGCAAAAAAAATATTTTTTTTTTTTTAATAAAGGAAAGTCTAATTCCACTCCTGTTGGCAATAGAAGTCCTTAAGTTGGGGCATTTAAGCATTTATATCTGACTATAACATTAAAGGTTGTCCCTCATGTCAAATATCAGAAGCCCAATTGCTTGTGTACATTCTCCTCTGTGGGTGACTGGCAAATATTACAGAAAACAACAAATGCTGGTAAAGAAGCAGAGATTAAAAGTAGGGTTGGGAAGTGCTTCACTTTTAAAAAGATCTTTAGTTTTACTTGCAAGGCTTTAAATGTTTTTGAAACTGCATTCTTCAGCAGTTGTTAACCTCTTCTTGATTTAACCTGATCTTATTCCTATTTACTTTTTATATTAGAACAACTCTCTCATCAGGATCAAGGTCCCTTTCAATGCACATTTCAGTAATATTTTTGGCTTATTTCTTCACATGCATAACTGGTGTTAAATTACAGCACTTAAAACTACCCTGAAATGAAACAAAATCTAACTCAGGGTAAGGTAGCTACAGGCAAAGAAGAGAAATGAGAATTTGTATATATGGCATATGTAGTGCATAGGCAGTTTCAATGGGAAAATGAGAGTTCAGCCTTGACAATTTCTGAAATTTTTAGAAGCAACTGACAACAGAAGAGAGAATGTCCGACTGCAGGCAGACATTAGAAACAGAAGGGTCTTTACTTCAGTCAAGGTTTTAGTGATAAAGTGAAAAACATGAATTAAAGCTACGTGGCTGTCCAATATATCATCAATTATTCAACACTTTTTCAGACTATGCCAAATGACTAGTCTCTAACAGGGGAAAAATCTTAGCATTTAGAGGGCAGTGGGGAGAGGAGAATGGAAAACATGAATGCAGCTCAATTCAGTAAAATTAAGATCAAACATCTAGCTTTCCCAGAGTATTCCTTATATTCTTACAGATGACACCAAGAAGTATACTCCATAAGGATTTGTTCAATAATAGAGTAGTGAAAAAATATGAAGCAAGGGAATAGTCTCTGAGAATCTGGTGACAGTGAATTTCTGCACCTCACAAGAGTGAGCAAAGGTCACCAGCAAGTTACTTTGAGGGTTACTTGTACAAGCAGGCTAAAAATCCTTGTGTGCTACTATAGTTAAGTACATCTAGAGGCTTGAGAAAGACTTGGACTGCCCTCTATCCCCAAGGCCATTTGGACAGACTAGGCTGCTTGGAGCAGCACGTTATAACCCAATCTGTAGAAAATGGATGTTCAGCAGGTGAGAAAGCCGGTATAGACAACATGCCAGTGAGAGAAAGAAAGGCTCTAAACTCATAGGACATTGCCACTGCAAGAAGCCTTGCAGGATATCCACATCCTTACACTGAAAAGGGTTAAGAAAAGCAGAACAACATGTTCGTTCTCCCCAGGAAGGATGAAGATTACAGGAAAATATAAAAGACATCTAAAAAAATTTTTGCAACTCTAGTTCTTCACTCCCTAAACTATGATACCACTAATCTATACCTAAAAATATAACTAACTCATAGATAGTGCAAAGTACAGAGGCTCATCAAGACTTTCTTTAAGAAATCTCCTTTCACCCTAAAATGCTCAATGAACCTGCTGCCTGCCTCCCCAGCAGCACGAACCCCATTGCAAAGAATCCCAGCCCCGAGGCTGGCACCGAGCCCTGCCCCCTGCCCACTGCCCCCTGCCTGATGCCGGCAGCACGGGGGGCTGGGGCTCTCCCTGTCGCCCCCGGAGGGGAGGGGACGGGGCACGGTCCTCCACACGCACTCAATAGGGCAAGTTAATGGGACAGGCCGTGTGGAATAGCACTGGCTTTTTGTCTTTTTTCTAGGGTAGGCAAGCAATCATTTTGCTGACACCCTGATTTCCAAGATTCACCAATCTTGTATTATATTTGCATTATTATCTGTAAAGTGGGAGACCTTGAAATTGATCAGGTTACTTTCCTTCTGGAGCCACTGGTTTTCCTCCTCACCACCTGGCTGGCTGGTGGGTTTGACTGAAAAGCATTTCACCCGCTCAGAGATGAGAAATCAAGAAGATAGCATAGCAGAAAGGGACGGGAGGTTGGGCTTCTGCGTGCTAGGCACCTTCCCTAACCCCAGCCCTTTCTAGACACCCTGATTTCCACCTCTCAGGGCAATTTGCCACCAGGTCTTCAACCAGACATCCTCACCAATGACCAGGCAAATAAACTGCACCTAGTTCCAATGACTCAGATGGCTGTTTCCAGTCTCAGGGACCTGAGTTGCTGCCTTTCCTTCCTCCCCCACCATGCCTTTCCTCTTGAGCTAGTATCTTCTCGCTCTTCTTGCTCCGTTACTTCTGCATGGAACTGACTTCACTTTTGGGTGACCCCATGGCAGTACCAGGCTAGCTTCTGGGTGCTCTGCTGTTCACTCAAAGTGACCTTAAGCTGTAACTGTCCCAATCCATTCTTCTCCTGCCTTTGACCTCACTGGGAGAGAGAAACACCTGGTTTGCTTGCCTTTAAAGCTCACTCCAGCACCACAGTTAGCTATGGGTGCCAGGGGAAAGTGGAGTTGGTGAGAACATAAAAAGGCTGGGTAATCTGCTTAGGGAGCAAAATGGTCCTATGGATATAATTGGTTAAGGCTATGAAGAGTCTTTTCACAATAAATGCCTGCCTCACTTTATTTCCTTAAACAAAGACCAAAGGGAGAATGAAGCATATCAGATATAAGTATTGAATGTTTCATATAGCTTCTAGACAAAGAGATCTTTACACCTCCTGAAGTCATTTGCCATTGCTCGCTCTTCCTTTCAGACCCTCGGTTACTTGGGCTGTGCAAGCCCAGGCTGCAGCAGCTAACGCTTCACACATTCGTTGACGTCTGCAGAGGCTCAGTGCTTCAGCCTGGGCTTCCGTGTCCCACGTTCATCCTGACAGCATGCAGCTTTGTTCTGTTACGTGTGTTATATGAAGGACCCTGTGGCCTGTGCCTGGACCCTGCAAACACTCTGGGGCCACCGTTCAGGGCAGACATGCTGTAGCCAGCATGATGACAAGGGGGAAAACTCTCTTTATCTCCTACTACATCTGCTCCTGATTAATCTTTTGCTACTTGCCAACATGCGTTGCAACACCAGAGGCTTTCAATATCATTTGCAACTAATATTCGTAACTAGGCCTGGCAAAAAATGACTAACCATGCTGTTGCCAAGTGCCCTACTGTTAGACAGCCACGTTTTGATCCACTGTGCCGTCCCTGGACCATTGTCAGTTGTTCCCACAGAGAACAGAGATTTTATTATTTTTTTTTTTTTTTAAACACAGAGCTTTTAGCATGTTCAGAGCTGCAGGTAGGGTCAGATGTGGAAATGAGTCATGTTGTTACAGACTCTCTCCTAGCTGTATGGAGTGTGGACCTAGCAGCCATCACCGAGATAGCCATGGCACAGCTAGCTCATTTAGATTTGCAATTATGAATAATAATAATTATTATTACTATTTTTATTATTATTATTTGTCCTTCTGCCCCTGTGCCATGTTATGCACATACCCACTTTTCTACTCAGTGCATGTCTTCTTAACAAAATGTCCACCATTTCCTCTAGTGGGAAGAGGCTCAGTATGCCTACAGTTCTCCCTCCTCCTTTGACTCAAAACATTTCCTTTCCTGTCTTTGATTTGAAATGTCAACATTACAAACTACTTTGCAATAACAGGCAGAACAAAGTGTAGTGATTTGCTGCATGGGGCTAATGGATACTGTCGGCTAATCCATCAGTTTATAAAAATCATATATATTTGAAACCATTGGATATGCTAACTGACATGCCAAGCTCAATCTGCGCTCCACTTTGCTTTCATTCTACTTTTTTATATTCAGCAAAATGAATAGCCTACTGTCTCATAAATGCTCTTTTATCAGACATCTATTTTCCTGTTGCTATGACTGCTTGGATCAAAACACAGAATTGAATGCTGAGACCCACAACCTTCCCAGCAGCCTTCCTGTGCGTGAGTTATGATGCTCAAATGTCCTTGACATTTAGGAGCTGAGTAACTTGTTGAATAAAGTCTGTGCCAAGCATAACCAAGGTCTTGGTTTTCTCCAGGCATAAAAATTCCACTTGACACATATCAGAGCCACCCTGTTGGAGGGAAATGGTTAGGTGAAAGCATTGAGGAGAGCTATTTTACACAACTTCCTGCTGAACTTTTATTTTACTTCCCTTCCTACTCGGAGTTTGATCTCTTAGATTTAGGGTAATAGTATTCTGTGGCTGGCTAGTACAGAATCTCCATGCGAATACCTTCCTGCACCCAGTCCCCTAAATTCACATATGTCCTCGCTCTTCCTGTTTGTAATCTGTTGGAATTACAGAGCTGGATTTGGCTTTGGAGCACTATGATGAAATTTACAATACTGAGATGAATTGTTCTCCTCATTTGCAATGAGCACATCATTCACTAAGGTACAGTTCTGGATTGCTCCTCATTTCAAATGAGCAGTTCAGAATAGTGCCCTAATAAATCCCCAGATAACATTTATATTTTCCTTTATTACAACAGCTCTTAAATTTAAGAGTGTGGTATTGAATTTAATAATGAACTTGTCAAACTTCATGAATTTAAAAAATTGAAGGAGGTTAATTTTAACAACAGCTTAGAATAAGCCAGTAGGAAATGGCCCTCTATGAGGTGAAATGAACAAAAAACCTTGTAAGACAGTCAAATCCAAAACATTTTTCCTTTCATTCCAGATGCAAAAAAACCCACACACAGTTACAATCCTGTGAAAAAGAAAGAGTAGAAGATCAACAGCTAGCAATGCAATTCGAAAAACCAAAAGGCCACAAAACATATCTTCAAGGTTAAAAAAGAAAAAAAATACTATAATGTCTGCTGTTTTGAATATAATAAAATATTTTTCAGAGCTAACTTTGAGAGACAGTCTGTTTTGTTCTGTGACACGTTTATATACGCAGTTTCTTTTACCTAAATTATACTGTATCTAATTCTGAACTGAGCAGTGTTATTTCCCTTCAAAACAGCATCCTATTCTATCTTCACAACATCAGATGATAGCTAGCAGGTGCCACTCTACTACACAAAGCTTAGACTGTATCATATTGTAACATATAATAACTCCTTCAGATAGTGGATATATTGGAGAGTGCAAATTACTAATTTTGACAGAACAGTACTTAAAATTCTGGAAATAACTAGAAAGAAGTCACCTTCAGAAACTATTAAAATGCAACTGTACAAGGACACTATAATAAACTACAGCAATATTGTGCCATGGATTTGGGACAAAAAGAGATTGTAATTTCAATTTTTCACATTGTTTCCAGTGATTGATTTTTATTTTACTTGGGATTAGTACAACAGGACAGATTTTCTGTCATAATCACAGAAATACTAAGCTGAAATATGAACCAGTCCCTCTAAATGGCAAACCTGTAGGTGTTCTGAAATGTATCTGCAATGTTGATGCAGGAACCGAAAAGTGGTTCAGTGTCTCTTCTTTCTCAGGAGCAGGAAGCTGAATCCTGCATCACTCAGAAAAATCACATAGTCAATATACTGGGTCTTAGAAGGTTGCTAACTCAGAGAGCTGGCCAGACACTTTTTAACATTATGTAGGACAAACCATTCATTTCAGTATTTCACAGAAGAACTGTATGCAGCGCCTGTCTTCAAAAATACCCTCAAAGACAGGAAGCACGTGATGACATACACACAGCACATACGATGCTCTTTTTGCACCCAGTTAAGCACAATTTTTTCTACACAACTAAAGAATTTATATTGTTATTCAAATATAAATGTAATTTAATTCATTGTGATCTGAAAGGTGTTAGCTAGGCCTAACACCTATTGCCTTTGCAAATGAGAGCATTCGACCAAGATTTCCCACAATTTTACTTCAGTGCACTGAGCTAATTGATCCTCTTGAATGCCTGTGAACATCCATGTACAGACATGGCACAGACAGGTAAAGCAGGTGGCAAAACAATTGCACCACTTAGAAAAAAAAAGACAAATGTCCAACACAGTCCTTGCATTTCATAATCAGCTTTTCATTAATTTTAAAACACCTAAGAAATATACTTTGTGGGCATATAGATTTTGAAGACTAGGCTCAAGCTCTCATTTTTTAATACTGACCTCCTCCTGCTATACTCCTCACTGCTGATTCCTCGTGACAACAAACAACCCTTTGCTTTGGCCAGGGTGCTCAGTATATTTTTGAAGGGAAGTTAGATGACATTTTTTCTGTTGTGATATTGTTTTATTTGCTTTCCGAGGGAAGGAAGCGTTTAGGTGCACATTGTGTGTATGGAGCTACAGTTTATTGGGTGGAATGTGCAACTCAGACTGTTTTGTAGGTGAAATCAAAGTCCAGGAGACACCAGGACAAGAGGTACCATTTGTAGGCATTTCCTCCTGTGACTTGTATGTTGAGCTTTTAACTTCTCAACACAATATGAACAATGTAGAATGCTCCTGTCTGAGTTCAAGATGGCTTATCTTTAAATGTTCTTTTTTTTTTTCCTTCTCTTGTGTCCAGCTAACATGCCACTGTATGCTGAAGAAGGCTGCTGCCTACCCTACTGTGGTAACTCTGACCTGGCAGACAGCCCAGATTGCTCTGACTGCAGCAAAAAAAACAAGGTAGGACCATGCTGAAGAGCTGTACTGGCATTTAAGGGCTTTATGACTGACGGGGCTGATATTTAAAAATGAAAAGCAGAAAACAGCATAAGTGTGCTGCTGAGCTGCAGGCACACAGTGTATTGCTACTGCTCCGGCACCAGGGTAGTCAAGGCTTTACTCAAATAACAGCGGGGAGATGCCATCTTCACTCACTTACAAATGTCATTTTAAATGTCCACGCTTTTCATAAAACAGTTGATTGGGAACTACTTACTTCAATGGACGGCAATCTGTATCATCATGTCAAAATCACCTCATGGACTTTGACATAGTTACACAGAAGATTTGTAGAGTGAAGAAATGTGCTTATTAAACCAAACTGATACAACTGGGAAAAGCAGGCTCATGCCACACAGCCAGTCTTCAAATTTTTCTAGATGCCAGAGAAGCTTTTCTGCTTCTTTCTGACTATTTGTAACCTAATAAAGAAACATAGCTGTCCTACCAAACCCTCTTTGCCATTATCCTTATACCATCACAGCTACAAGAGCACAACAGTGTTACTAGAAGGGTAAGGCAGTAACTCCAGCACATTAAAAATGGTAGGCTGAACTAAATGTTCTACTAGGTCATTTAAAACAAAGACCTCTCCTACCTGACCACACACAATTTCTTTTTTTAATTGCTGTTATCAGATGACTGTGTATTATGGTCCACTCTATCACCTGAGAGCAAGACCTAAACCACTTACATTCTTACCAGCTGATTTTGCTTCTCCTTTTTGTTGGAACCATTACATGTATCTGGAGAATACAGCAAGCCAAAGCCACAGCCGTTAATGACGGTGGGTATGAGAAGCTAATGAATCAATCCAATGCCTTTCCTTCCCAGGTGAGCAACTACCACAAGAACACAAACTATCAGGAAGATCAAGTGACTGAGTACAGAGATCGAGACTGGAGATGGAGATGATGATGCAGCATATATGGGAAAGGATGGCAACAGTTCATCGTAAATATGAAGATGGACTCTTGGGGGACAATGAGGAAGATGAGCTTGAATAGGATGGAATTTATTCATTTAGAGAATTGCTAATTTATGGATTTTATGCTCCGCTGCCTTTCTTACAAAATCACTGCAGTAATTTAGTTATTTCCTAGCATGCTGATCTCAAGATTTTAGCCAATACATATCGTGAGAGGGGCATGGTTTCTGTTGATCTAAAGCTTACATAGATATCTGGTAAGCTTTTAAGAGGCACTCTAGATGTATGCCGCTTAAGAGATTACATTTCTGTCCATTGTGCAGAGAGCAAATCCTTTCCCAATATGTATGTGTGTGCATTATAACTAATGCAAACATTTATTCAAACTGTGCACTCACACACTTATCGAGAACTGTGCCAATCACTGCCAAAACATGCAGAGATAAACAAGATGGATGTATTTATCTTCATGGTGCACGTCACTGGGATGGGGTGCCAGAGGTTTCCTACTATAGAATCATAGTTGCAAAGCAATTCATAGTACAATACGTATTTTACCCAGATTTTCTTTGTTGATATCAGCTGGTGCACCTGTGCTTCTCAAAGCCAACATGTTTTTCCTCATAATCTTGTAGCATGTTTCCCAGTGAAACTGCATCTATGACATGATGTTAAAGGTTTATTGTTGTGACTCTCATCCAAGTACTTCCACCGTATTCATTGTTCATATCAAAAATATCTGAAATATTTTATACTTCATCAACCTCCAATTAAGCTTAATTCCAGTGGTTGTTAAAAAACGTTTCAACATACATACAGATTTTGGATTTACTGCAAAGTGAAATGTAGTCTATAAGTACACTGGCACTGGCAAAAAGGGCTTGTTTTGTCTTTTAAACTATCTTCTTGGGCTACAGGGAACTGAAATAAGCAGAGAGCATTTACAACAGAAATTTTCCATTTACCTTTTAAATTGTTCAGCACTTCCAAACTATGCCAAAGGGATTAAATAGCACTCCGTGGATAATTTAATTTAAAGGGACACAACAATGTGATATTTTAGCATTACAGAAATACAATACATCATACTACAGAAAAGGATGCTCTTTACAGCCCCCTGCTGTGAAAGAACAAATTCTTTCCACAAAACCACCATGAAAGTGCTGTTATTTGTTACCTGTATGGCCAGGTGGCTAGGAGGGTAGAGTGAGCCTTAAAATAGTTCCTTTACATTTCCAATAATAAACAGCTCTAGAACTGTTAATCGCTTAAATTTAGCTTTCCAAAGGAATCAAACGTGAGAAAGACTAATTTCTATGGCATAATCCCTTAGTGGATTTTTTTTGTCTTAAATACTCCTAAGGACCTCAGAATTCTTCTGTATGTAAGTTTGAAGTAGTTCTGTGGACTCCCCTTTGGATTTTAATTTTTTAGTCATTGCACCTTCAGTAAGAAAGAAGAATTCAAAATCACGTGACAGATTAAAAAGGACAAAATGGGAACCTATGTTTATCAAAAGCAATATAATAACAAGGTACTTTGGAAAGGCACATCTGATCTGTCCCTTCAACTCAAATTCTTATCTGGAGGAGTTCCCTGGGAAAAACAAAAGGAGAAACAAAAAGATTGAAAGATAAATTCAAAAGGTGATGCTGAAAAATACTATTTGTGATATCCTGCTCTCTTACAATTGTTTGGATTAATATGACGCTTTATTACTGTTAGTGGTTTATATAACCTGACTCCTATCAAATTTCAAAGGCTTAATCCAAGGTACACCTGAGCAGCCTTAAATCCCTACAAGAAAGGGATGTAGCAAGCATTATGTTTATGGGCTCTCAGACTACCATCATCATTATTTTATGAAAATTTTTGTGTATATAGTAACCCTGAATGGTAAAAAAAAACCCCACAACCAAATACACACGCCCTCGCATAAAGAAAAAAAAAAACGAAAAGAAAAACCAAATAAGCATTTATTTTTAAAAAATCTGTTTCTTAAAATAATTTGGTCTACATAAGAGCAAGCAAGACTAGGACATTTCTGACTATGCATCAAAAAAATTAAAAGCTCCGTCTCAAATGCCAGTTCTTTTCAGAGGTTCTTTCCTTTGGTTTGGGCATAGCATTTCAACCATGTTTTGAATGTATCAGCTGCAAGAGAGAAGCAGTACTGGTATTTTCTTTCCTCCCAGAAAAGCAGTGCTTTTGGCAGGATTCACATGACAGCTCAGATGAGAACCCTGGTCCTAAGAGGCAGCAGGAAGCTTGCATGATTTTTTGCTGTATGAGTAGGGTGAAAATGTCCATGTTTTACAAGATGGCAGATAATTGCCTTGAAGGTGTCTTCTTGAGAGAGCAACTAACTGATGGATAACATTAGAAGGACACGGTATGAGGAAGAGAATTGTGAGGAAGACTTTTTTTTTTTAAAGTGACATTTTAAAAATAGTGGTCAAAGATGCCCAAACTAGAGACCTACAGAGCTGTATTAATGTCACAATGTCTTCAGTTACAACTGCCTGCCGAGAGTGCACAGGGAGACCAAGAAGAATCATAAACTTCATAAAAGGCCATTTGTCCAAAAGCTACTGACTCAGAGGGAATTGTTCATTAGTCACTGACACCTCTGGAGAAAGTTTATAGAAAACAGTACAACCAAGGAAACCAATAATAAACACACAGGGGACACAGCACAAAAGGATCTGAAATAGTGCTTTCTATTTTATGGACTTACTGTGTCTATGCCTTTTACACTGTCATGAAAAAAAAAAGCTAGAGAAATTCAAATCCACATCTGTTCAGATCCACAAATCCTGATCCCACAAAGCTAAAGCTCTCGCCTCCTCCCTTCTCCAGCTGCCACACTGAGAAAGACGTCCTGAAGGAAACAAATACATTAAAAAAAACCCAGAAAAGATCCACAAGCTTTTCTTTATCTCAAGACCTTTTTCTATTTTCTTCTTTCCTCACCCTGCAACTCTTTCTTTGCTATTCTCATTTATCCATGGAGTTTCCCAAGCCCTAAGCTCTTCTTTAGGTAGTTGTAATTTTTTTTTCTCCTAGGCAATTATTTCTCATTACTCTCTCATTAATAATGCTCTTTCAAAATGAGCTTCTAAATTCACATCTCCTGCACAGCCTTGCCACCCACTCACCTCTCACGTAATCCAGTAATTTGATTTCAAACGGAAGCGTAGGCTACCAGTGCTCTTCATCCTTTCTCTTTCCAATGGGGTGTATGTATATAGGGAAACTTTTCCTCTTCCGCGACTCTATTCTGAAGTTTTGCCAGAAAGAAAGTGAAGGAGGAGCTACAGTTTAAGTGCCTTGAGGCCCAAGTTTCCTTCTCCAACAGGCTAGTCCCTAAATCAGACTACATTTTTGCAGTACACCATGAAAGTGCCTCTGGGTCTTGTATGACCGCTATATGGCTCCTGGGTAAGGACTCAGGATGGAATTTCAAACCAAAGAGAACAATGAAAATATTACAAACTCAACTACATAAGTCACCCTAGAAGCATTTCAAATGGGTTTTGAGACACTTGGTTTTCTCATGACAAATGACAGGTATTTCAAGAGAAGTATCTATTTGCATTATATATATATGGGGAAGGAAGGGAGGGAAAGGTACATTTCTTTCAGCAGAATAGATCTGTGTTAACCTTGGATTTTTAATCTACCCTGAACCTAAAAAAACATGTGTGGTTTCAAGCCTGAATTTTAAAGAATAACCAAACATGCAACCTGATGAGGAAGAGACAAATATTCTGAGGGTTCAAAAGGACTTCTGAAAAGAAAGACTAACAAGTTTTTTCAACTCTGACTCATTTTTTCTTTTCTACTTAGTAGGTGTACAGTAATACCAAAGATGTCAGGATTAGGCATTAGGGTTTAAAAGATCATTCCTAGTGCTGAATCAAGTTAATACAAAATACTGTAATAGCAGTATTACCTTTTCAAGAACATACAGATGGATACATAAGCTATCGCTTCTGCAATCAAACAACAGATGACTGAAGATTCTGGCTGGATATATATACTTGCAATAAACTAGACAAATTTTTAGATATTAAGATCCAAAATTAATAGTAGACACCATACACATATGTAACTTCTGCTCTCTTTCCAAGTAACATATATTCCTACTTTTATTGGTTGTTTCCTATTGCTCAGAAATATTTAGGGAGTTGCCTACTACACATCTAAAAACTGATTTTAACAAATCTTGCAAGACTTCATTAATTGTGAACAAAACAGAAGATTTTTCCCTAGGAAAGTATATTATGTTGTAAAGTAAGCAGCAGTGACAACCTTTTTCCACTGCCCCTTTTCAGAATAGGTCTAAGCAGGAGGCAGACCTCCTCAACCAACAAAACAGAAGCACTTATTTTTGCTTTGCACGACTTTGTAGATTTATATTACACATCCAATTGAGTATTAAAAAGGGAAATAAATGTTCTTTTATTGTTCCTCATTTATTCAGCATCTAGATAAGGACTTGTCTTTTTTGTGAAGAGATTAGGTTTTATACTTCTCTAACAACCATTATGTTAAACTGTTCTTCCTCATTTTTTTCTTGAGTTCCTCCATCCTTGCTCACTCCATGTGGCATGACAAAAATCCTGATCCAGTTTTTGCTTATTCTTTCTTCTCTTTCTTGTCACTTAACACGATCTTCAATTCCATTTTTTCTTTTTTCTTCCTGGTCCTTATGTAAAAAAGTAATTCCCTCACCTGTTATCATCATTAGGAAACAAAAATGCCAAATACAAATCTCACTGTATTCACTGATTGCACTGAATTGTGCCTTCCTCTTTCACTTATGAATCATGGAAGAAGCAAACCAACTGCAAACATAAGAACACATAAAAGATACTAAGCACTTCGCTATTCTGGGCCACAAACAAGAAGCCAAAATTAGTTCCCAACCATTATAGATCAAGACAGAGATCATAACCTTCAGCTATGCACTTAATTAGATAACAACTGCCATTGTCAGTAATGTTTTTAAAGCTCCAGCCCACGTAAAAACCCAAAGAGGCCACAAATCTACCCAAATGTTTCTCTGGAAGAGTAAATAACATAAGTTTTCCAACCATCACACTAGCAAGTACAGCCTTCCGCTTATTAGGGTGGGTTTTTTTACACCTTTCTTCTCTTTTCAGGAAATACAAGCATATGTGGAAAAAGGTTATACCTCTATATAAAGCAAATTCATTACAAAACACATCTGAAGGCATTCTGACATTTTAAAATTTCATTTTAGTTCCAGAAGAAAACTAGTAGAAAACCTAGATGCGTGGAAATTATAGTGCTAAGTGTTAAAGAAAAGCCATGAACAACATAGGTGCTTAGGGATTTATACCTCTTAAATCCATACCTCCAGTCTGAGCACTCTGTTGTTAAAAGCATGATTTCTGACAGATACCAACCTACACTGAAGAGTCCACTGCATGTGACATAAAAAAGCAACCCTTAACACATATACAGAATCACAGAATCAGAGAATCACCGGGGTTGGCTGGGACCTCTGGAGATCATCTAGTCCAACCCCCCTGCCAGAGCAGGGTCACCTACAGCAGGTTGCACAGGATGGCGTCCAGGCGGGTTTGGAATGTCTCCAGAGTCAGAGACTCCACCACCTCTCTGGGGAGCCTGTTGCAGTGCTCGGCCACCCTCAAAGTCAAGAAGTTCCTCCTCATGTTTAGATGGAATGTCCTATGTTCAAGTTTGTGCCCATTACCTCTTGTCCTATCACGGGGCACCACTGAAAAAAGACTGGTCCCATTTGCCTGGCTCCCCTCCTTTAAGTACTTATAAGCATTGATGAGATCCTCCCTCAGTCTTCTCTTCTCCAGACTAAAAAGACCCAAGTCTCTGTAACAGTCAGCTTGTAAATTCCCTGAAACAAATGGAGAGAGACGAACGGGAGGAGGATGAGGCCCTCCGAGCTTCACTGAGGAATGTCTCAAACACTCACAAGTACCTTGAAATGTAGCTATAGTCATGAGGTGAATAATGTAGGCCTAATGCTCAAAGAACTGATAAGGCCAACACCTGCTTACTCAGGCGGGAAAGCAACTCGGGAAAGCAACCCACCTGGATCTGGAGGAGGGAGACAGGATGGCTCTGCTTGTCCTCAGCAAGGACAAGATAACAAGAATCTGTGTAGTTCTTTGTTTCTTTGGAGGGCTGCTATGCCCCATGGTGACCTTTGCCTCATTATCCGTGAAATGCATATTAAAGTTGACACCCCTGCATATGCTAATGAAGATTATCGAGATCATGCTAAACATATATGACTACAGCACTCATCCCTCCACCCAGATCATGCTACACGTCACCTGGGGAGGTGGGAAACCTGAGACGGAACTGTCACCATAATAGTGGGGCGGGTTGTACTGATACGGCAAACGTAAAAAGGGAGAATAAGTGCCCCTGGGGGAACTGACTGACTGACTGACTGACTCACACACCCTCTTTTTGGAACTACTTTTTTCCCTGGGGAGATTTTACACCGAGGAGCACTTCTACGAACCAGACACACACACGCCCCCCCACCCCCCATTGGCTGGACCAGTGCTGGAACCAGGATGGGTGATCTCTTTATCTCTCTCTCTCTCACTCTCTCTTTTTATCCCTCTGTTTCTCTTTCTCTTTTCTTTTAAACTTGTTAAGTAAGTAACACGAGGCATACTTTACCACTCACCATAATTCATTGTATATCTGTATTCATTGTATATCTGTTAAGTACCGCTTGCCATAATCTGTTGTATATCTCTTGCTAAGTAACGCAAGGCGTACCTTACCACTTGCCATAATTTGTTGTATACCTAACCAATTATTGTGGACCTAGTTAAGACATACATTAATCACTGTGGGAATCTAATAAATGTTCATATATGGACCTTGAGAGTTGTCTCACCTTAGTCCACACCGTTGAGGATTTGCGAATCTGAGTCACACACACACACCCCCCCATTCTGAGCGGGTCTTAGTTGGACGTGACAGTCCCTCAGTCTTTCCTCATAAGAAAGACGTTCCAGTCCCCTAATCATCTTGGTAGCCTTCTGCTGTACCCTCTCCAGCAGTTCCCTGTCCTTCTTGAACTGGGGAGCCCAGAACTGGACACAGTACTCCAGATGCAGCCTCACCAGTGCAGAGTAGAAGGGGAGGATAACCTCCCGCAACCTGCTTGCCACACACCTCTTGATGCACCCCAGGATGCCGTTGGCCCTCTTGGCCACAAGGGCACACTGCTGGCTCATGGTCATCCTGTTGTCCAGCAGGACTCCCAGGTCCCTTTCCACTGAGCTGCTTTCCAGCAGGTCAGCCCCTAACCTGTACTGGTGCATGGGTACCCAGGTGCAGTACCTTACACTTGCCTCTGTTGAAGTTCATTAGTTTTCTCTGTGAAACCACCACAATATGTTACATTCTTTTGAGAGGAACCTTTTCCCCAAAAGAGGCCAGAGCCACAATAATGTGTTTTAAGATACAGATTTGACTCTCCTTCAGCAGTAGCAGATGAATCTTTGCCCTGACCTAGATGAATGTTTAACAGTTGAAGCAGAACACAGGAGAAGAATGCAACTTCCCCCATCTGAATCCTAAAAAAAGCAGTTTTAAGAAGTTTTGAAAGAAACTGTACAGACAAGTCAATTCACAGGTTTCAGTCTATGAATTCTAAGGCTGTAGCTCCCATAAGTTCTGACTGAAGCACTGTGGTGGGCTGACCCTGGCTGGATGCCAGATGCCCATCGAGGTGCTCCATCACTCCCCTCCCCAGCTGCACAGGGGAGAGAAAATACAATGAAAGGCTCATGGGTCAAGATAAGGACAGGGAGATCACTCAGCAATTACTGTCACAGGCAAAACAGACCCAAAATGGAGAAATATTTATTACCAATCAAATCAGAGTAGGGTAATGAGAAATAAAACTAACTCTTAAAACACCTTCCGCCACCCCTCCCTTCTTCCCAGGCTCAGCTTCACTCCCGATTTCTCTACCTCTTCCCCCCGAGCAGCGTAGGGGGACAGGGAATGGGGGTTCATCACACTTTGTCTCTGCTGCTCTTTCCTCCTCAGGCGGAGGACTCCTCACACTCTTCCCCTGCTCCAGTGTAGGGTCCCTCCCACAGGAGACAGTCCTCCATGAACTTCTCCAACATGGGTCCTTCCCACAGGCTGCAGTTCTTCACAAACTACTCCAGCGTGGGCCCCTCACGGGGTCACAAGTCCTGGCAGCAAACATGCTCCAGCTTGGGCTCTTCTCTTCACAGGGTCACAGGTTCTGGCAGGAGCCTGCTCCAGCATGGACTTCCCACATGGTCACAGCCTCCTTCAGGCATCCATCTGCTCTGGCTTGGGGTCCTCCATGGGCTGCAGGTGGACATCTGCTCCACCACAGACCTCCATTGGGCTGCAGGGGGACAGGCTGGCTCAGCATGGTCTTCACCACGGGCTGCAGGGGAATCTCTGCTCCGGCACCTGCAGGACCTCCTCCCTCTCCTTCTTCACTGACCTTGGTGTCTGCAGAGCTGTTTCTCTCACATAATCTCACTCCTCTCTCGGGCTGCAATTGCACGGGGCGGGGGGGGTGTTCCCTCTTCTTAAATACGTTACCCCAGAGGTGCTACCACCATTGCTGATGGGCTTGGCTTTGGCCAGCAGCAGGTCCGTCTTGGAGCTGCCTGGCATTGCCTCTATTGGACATGGGGAAACTTCTAGCAGCGTCACACACAAGCCATCCCTCTACCGGACCCCATGCTACCAAAACTTTGCCATGAAAACCCAAAACAAGCAAAATAGACCCCAGAGCAGGACCAGTTTTCAAACACACTAGGAAGGTTGAACAACACCTCACTACTCTTTTCTGTCAGTCTAGCTTTTTAGGTAGTCACCCCCACGAAGCTTTGTGTAAGACTGAGACAACTCACTTTGCTAGCCGTGGTAAAGGAAAGGAAACCTGTGACAAGAAGGATAACTTTGTCAATTACAGTTCCTTTATTAATGGTACAGTGCAGCAACATCAACTGAAATAAATACAGTTATTTGTACATAATACAAAAATATAACCCTTCATAAAGTTTATACTGTGCTAGGAATTATGTACTGAGCTTCAAGAATTGATATATAACATTTCCTCTTAAATAATATGGATAGGTACACTCAGCCAAATGAATGTAAAAACATTTTCTTTAATTTGAAGACAAACACACGAAGAGCAGTTCAATAATTCAGTGTATCCATACATCACATCTCAGCTAAGATTTGAGAGCAAACTAACAGTTTTTCAAGTTTTCCCTTTGCCACTGTTGTCTAACAATAGCACAGTGGTTCTACAACCAAACACTGAATGGAATTTTCAATAGTAGCATTTATTAGCAGATACAGAAAAGTTTTATTCAGACAACCAGCTTAAGGCACCATGGTTTCCACAACAGACACATGAAATTACTGGCAAAAAACAATTCTAAAGAAGGCTATGAGTGTTTAGCTACAGTACTATGATGAACAACAGTCTACTCTTTAAATATATTCTTGACAATATAGTGTGGCTTTTGTTTATTCTTTAAAAAAAGTAAAATATAAGACTGACATTATTACAATCTCAAGAATGTCTCAGTCTTTGAAAAAAATTCTCCCTTCATCCCTCTGTTTTAAAACATAAAAAAAAAATCCAGCTGTCACTCTTGCAAGACAATTCTTTTACAGACTTTTTAGAAAGAGTTTCCAACACGTTGTATAGTAAAAGTCCACTGAATTATTTTGTTCTCCTTTAAAAGAAAGTATATCTAACTGCTGATAACTGACCCCCCCCAATTCTGTATTGCATCTGTCTCTGCTATCAACAACACTGATGAACAATTTATTTAAATGAAATCAAGTTTCTCCTGAAGTCCTACAGAGCAAACACAAGTCATTGATTTGCTCAAGACCTCTTCCCTAATAATATCCCATGATATTTGCTGAAAAGTAAAACAGTATGAAGTGGAACTAACATCCTGACAGCACCTGCCACAAAGACCCAAACAGCTACCTTGTCAAAACTCTCTTAAAACCTAGACTGAAATTTAAGATTCAAATAGGCTAGGCAAGGACTAAATTCACAAAATTGCACTACAGAAATTGTGCGTTCCAAATTGTACATGGTAGTTCATAGAACTACAGTTGAGATATATCCCCAGAACCATTTTGAATTTCAGAAAATGTTCCAGCCACATCACAAGCCAACATCAAAAGATTATAAACATGATTAAGTCACTGCAGCTTACCTAGTTCCACTCTCTGAGTAGGGAATAGAAACATTTATCAGAGGGAAAAAACCAGTAGATTTGGAATCACACATTACATACTTTCAGAAGTATTTTCCAAATACTGACAATACTCCCTCCATTTACCTGTCTCTACATTTCCGAGTAGGACCAGCTACCAGTACTTGTAATAAATAACCAATACCCAGTGTAGTGTTGATATATATTCCATGAATCCCCAAAGACTTTCATTTGTGTACTGATGTACTTGGTCAGCCAAAACCTTGGCTCTTACCTGCACTTGGTGCAGAGACTTGATGAGATTTTTCTGTGCCTTACAATAATGTCAATCTTGAAGTCAGCCATTTTATTGCCAGTGTAGTGAATATTCCCAAGGTTCTCCCCATTTTCCTATGACAAATGCCAGCAGCACATAAAATGCAAAGCCGCCCTTTGTTACCTCTTTTGCCTTAAGGCCTAATGAGCAGAAGTCTTGTTATACTGTTTCTGCATCTTTTGCATCTAAACCTTTAAAGTTTATCAACTTTCACGCTGTCATTCACCTCTTAAATTTCAGTGTAACACTTCCTCAGAAGTAAACTACACAGGTCATGCACTGTCATATGTAGAGTCAACTATGAAGAAGCGCATCTCAGATTCCAGTAACTCAATGAGAAACAGTAATTTCCTCCATTTCAAAGACACTTAAAATAAGTAATTTCAATTAAAATAACAGCTTCAATCGCAACAGCTGTGTAGCATATAAAAACTAAGAGCTATAGAGAATTAATCTTGCTGTTGTTATCTAATCATTGGCTTCCTGCACCACAGAAAATTTCTGACTCAACCAATAGCAAAGTTTGCTAAACTAGTAGCTAAAATCCAGATGTAAGAATGACATAAAACTGGGAAAAGAGGTTGTAATAACATTCTGTATATTAAAAACAGACACTCTTCACTTAAGTGAACTATCCATACCTTACAGTCAGAAGAGGTCACGATTAACTTTGGTCATGTTCCGCATGTGCTCAGATCTCTGAAAAACTGGTAACTTTAAGATACACAATTTATCTGTAAGGACCTAAGACAGCCTTCTACTCCTTTTGCGTGACTGGGTTAATGATGGATTAACACAAGGAAATTGAAATCATCTTGTATGGTTGGTTCCAACCTCAGTTACCTAAATAGACATATGACAACAAAGTACTTATAAAAGCAGTGCAAATACAAAAGCTCCATGACTGGGGAGACAAAAAGAAAGAAAAAAAAAAAAGCAGCATGGGTTTGCTCAGTGGTTGTTCACTATTTTGCCTTCTGGCAGATGAAAGAAGTTATCTTCTTTGAGTTTAAGATGTTCTGGTAAATCTAGCTGTCTTTTTGCTTCTTCAATGTCTTCCTGAATTGCTGAAATGAGCGCCTCTGAAAAAGGTAAGAATAGGGATATTTAAAAGTTGGTTTGAATTCTGAACACAATAGCAAGTGAAAATAACATGTTCCACAGAATACCAGACAACAATCACAGAGGTAGAATATAATTATTACCACGAGGTTTGAAAGGCAAAATTATTTGGTTTTAAAATGTCTTTTTAAAAAAAAAAAAATGCCAGAGTTGCATTTTTCACCATTATAAGCACTACCCTCTTCTTGTTCCAAAAGACATTTTAGCAACAGAACAAGTTTCGTGAACTGTGTCCATTCTAACACAGCTGCATTTTAACAAGAAATTAACAGACCAGACTGATGCTTTTACAACAAGCCCATGATTTTAATATTACTCCTCAGACAAGTGACAACACCACAATGCTTTTAATGTGATACATTGGAAGATGTAAGAGGTCTTGTTTTTTTTTTTTAAACTAAACCAACTTGTACCTTTAGCTTATGAAAACATTTTACTGAAATTCCAAAGGTTAACAGATAAAACATCTCATTATGGAAACAGAGACAGTGAAGACACAGTACTTGCATGAATAAGACAAATAAGACTAATTTGAGGGAGACCTGCAATACTGACCTAAGGAATCAAAGTTTTTTTCTGGTCGAATATATCCAATTATGACTATACTAAGAATTTCTCCGTAAAAGTCTTCTTTGAAGGTGTGGATAATGTGCGTTTCCTAAAAGAAGAGAAATAAGTTGGCATTTATGATGAACTTTGAGTTTACTTCCCACACTGTAAGGATGTACAGCTAATACCCCTATTTCAAATTCTCCACAACACATATCAATAAAAGGGACATAGCATGTATAAGGCAAGATTAAAAGGCTAGGGCTTTTGCTTATGTTAGGAAGGAAAATTGTACTTTGCATGGAATTTAAGAAAAAATACTCACTTAAGAGTATTCCGATAGCTGAAAAAAAAAAGAAAAGAAAGCCATTTCTCGGGAGAAATGCTTCACCACTTCTCAGAGGTAAGATTTCCAAGGCCGCAAATCACAAACAAAGGTTAATGTTTCATAGTTAAGTTGATGTATCCAAATAACTATGAAGATTTTGATTGAAATAGTTGGCTTAAGAAGAGCTTTTACAACCAGCTCACATGGGAACTGAATAAAATTCAAGAAGGAGTGAAGGCAGAGAGAGGGTTCCATCTTACACTCAAAACCATTTTATGCACATCTCCCTCTCTAAAATAGGCCCAGCCACAGCATATACCAGCAGAGATACCAGATTTGACTACTTGCTCAGAAAAGTTATCTGCAAAAATTTTAAAAAGTATACAAGCACATTCAGAGTCTTCAAATGCTTAGAATCTTAGAAGCAGAGATTCATGCCCAAATAAAAGTGTTTTAAACAATTAAAACACAGCTCTGCAAGGCTCAGGAAAATGACCAGCACCTGACAGCAAGAAAAACACAGCTGTCACAGCTCAGAATTTTAATTCAACTCCTCCATCCTATTATTTGTCTATCAAGCCACATATATGGATCCTCATCTATGGATTCTATTATTTAAGAGAAGAATTAATAGAAAATAATTATAAATTAAGATGCCCAAACATCTCTTATTTGAATTGTAGATAGATTGCAGAGAACAATAGATTAGTACGTTCCAGCTCATGCTAGGGCTCTTATCATCAGTAAATTCAATGCACCTATCAAGATTATGTTTAGCTAGCTGTCAGCACCATAAGAAACCACCATTTCAGAAACATTGTTAGATTTTTATTTTCAAAGTATTTAAGTAATGATAGAATAGGAAGAAGAAAATAAACTTTAGTCACCTACAGCTGTATACCCTTTGGCTACTGAGAGTATTTTCTTTTCAGAATACAAACATACGATATAGTTCCCAAATACATTTCCAAGAGCAAACAGAATTTCTAGATCTCATTTATGGATCAAATTCTGCTCATTTATCCAAATTCAACACTGGCTCATTGATTATAACAAAAATCCCACACAAAGCAAAATTCTTACCACTGATTTCTTAATATTCTTATAGAAAGGATTCCATCCTATGCTCAAAACCATTTTATGCACATCTCCATTTCCAACACAGGCCCATCCATAGTATATACCAGTAGAGATATCAGACGGAAAGCTTTCAACTACTTGCTCAGAAAAGTTAGCTGCAAAAATTTTAGAAAGTGTAAAGTGTGAGTGACTTTGTGTAAGTCAAGGACATAACAGAATCCTCAAACACTTAAAAGCCAAACTCTGCCCACATGCTATTTACAAACATAACACTGATGATGATGAAAATGATGCAACATGCCATTTGGCAAAGTATAAAATATAAAACAGCTTCATAAAATTCAGTTCCTGTGGTAATACCAGAGTTATCACATCTCTTATGCGTACTATGTTTTATAGTAATACACATTGTCTTCTGCAGTAATAATTAATAAACATGTAATATACCCAGTCAGAACGCATTTCAGTCTTAGGATAACTATCACAGCTTTAATATGGTGAAAGATGAGGAAAAAAAAATAAAAATCAAGTTTCTTCTGCACTATAAAGTAGCATCTCAGAACTACTTACTTGTTAGTAAAATAATTACTTATGAAATAAAATATGTAGAAATAAATGAAATTATGATTTAGTCATCTGTCGATTTTGTACAAGTTGCCTTTCAGAGGCATCTGTGGATTTCTGGGATCTTCTTTGAAAACTACATGCCTGTCTACAGTAAAATAAATTCCCTTCTGACTGCACCTAACCTTCTTTCAAAATTACTACCCTACTTCTACTTCCCACGAGTGGATCTCTTCATGCACAACATCAAGCTGATTTGAAAGAATTTACAGTGACTGAATTTTTATCAAAGCTCACAAGCAGCAATAACTTCCCTCTCCTATTCCCTGACACCAATAGACCATTCATACACAATCAAGACAAAAATGTGAAATTATTAATAGATGTTGTCAGAAATCCAGCACCTCAGGGTTGGTCTTATAAAGTTTCCTTGCCTTCTAGGAGTGGTGCAACGTGACTGTTGACTTCAGCGTCTGTTTAAGACAGGCCAAAACTCACTTGAATTACACATCTATCTGTATTTAGACAATTGAAACAGAGATAAGCAATAGGAAAATATATTTCTTTGTAGGCCAAGTCCACCTGCCCTGTTTTTTAACCTCTGTATTATTCCCATTGAAATTCCTTCCTCACAGCTATTCCCAGTGCCTACTCCCTTTCTTGTTCTAATCTGAGGTTTATGTGAACGGATATTTTCCAAGCTGCCACACCACAATACCGTGCATGAGATCACTTATCTACATCCCGTACATCATCATGACGACCATTAGATGATTAAACGAACAAAAAACAACACTGAAAGAAATCGCTTAACAGAATGGGGGGGGGAATAACACAATAGAATACAAGACTCTAAGCAATGGCGGGGGGGGGGGGGGGAAGCA